>JAZHYW010063590.1:0-160678 GCA_037355805.1 Ixodes ricinus | reverse complement strand
ATTACGTATTGCTAAAATCAGGCGCTCGTTGCCACGGCATTGACACAATCCCGGAGAGGTGAGCCCACAGTAAAGCGGGTGCAAAAACCGCCCTGCGCGTGCAGAGTCGTCTTAAAAATATTTGCGAGGGCTTGCATGTACATCGAGATCTACCAAGACTGCTGCAGCTAGTGGGGACTGCATTTGCTTCTAACCAATCGATAAATAAACTTGTTTCTATTAAAATCAACAAACCATGCGCCTGTCAGATTTAATTTATCGTTGCCTTTTTGTGTCGCACGCATGCACCTAAGTTGTCCGCACTCGTGTTAAGACCAACATTAAATTTTCTCGTGGTGAGCTTTTGTCCGGGTCTGTGAAAAAATGGGTGAGCTTTTGTCCGGGTCTGTGAAAAAATGGGTGAGCTTTTTGTCCGGTGAGCTTTTGTCCGGTGAGCTTCTGTTCGGTGAGCTTTTGTCCGGAATTCCGAAGAGAATCGAAGATGTACGCTTGTTTCACCGGTGTGTGGATAGCAAAATTTCGGTATACAAGAAACGTCTCTAGCTACATGTCACCAGCGAATTTAGATCGGCTCACGAACAGTTGGAAAACTCAATTTGTGTGTATATATATATATATATATATATATATATATATATATATATATATATATATATATATATATATATATATATACACTCACGTATTAAAACAACGAAACAGCCTCACGTCGCAAAATTAAAAGAAAAAAAAACAGCGAAAATATTGTTTTTGTTACAAATATTTTTGGCGGGCACTTTTGACATCGGAGACGCTTTCAAACCGAAGCGACATATCGGGCGTCTTATCACCGAGGACGGTCCGTGACCTCATTGGCCGGCTGTGGCACCTAGAGGCGAAGTCACGGATATCGGTCGCGATAACGAATACGTGTCACCTTGTGACCGATTGACACTCGCGGGCTCTGTCCAAGTGTCCAAGTGGGGGATTCTTTTTTCGGGAACTTTCGCGCTGCCCTTGGACACGAAGTATACGCTTTTCTTGGTGCCACCATCTGGCTGCTGGTGTGTGACGATCGACTTGACTGTGAAGCCCTAACGCAGCAGTCCCACCATGGTGACTGGAACGCGTGACAGGACCTGGTGTGTTCACAGCGCCCCTCCCCAAAAGAGAGGTCCCTCAATTTCCGCCTGGTGACGTCATAGAAGTGTCACGCTGGCGATGGTCGCGATCCTGGCGGTGGACGTGACAGACGCCCGTTCTGTCCACAGAAGCTGCGGCAGCCGGAAGTTGGGACGCCGCGACGACGATAGCGACACTCGCGTTCGCCCGTGCTTTTCTCCGGCGTTTCTGTACGACCAACCGCCAGGATCGCGACATCCGACAGCAGGACACTCCGACTACCGTGACGTCGTTTGTTGCCACTCCCTGACCCCTCTTGATGTATACGGGCGCGAAAGGACGCTTTAAACACGCCAGTCGAAGACGCGCTCCACGCCACCGTATAATCCCACTGCTCGCACATAGTGGCAAAAAGACGCGGAGTTTATCCGCGGACACGATGAGAGAAATATCTGCGGACACAGCCTCAAGCACGTTTGCTTCATGCGTGCTTCGAACATGTCTGCAGAAATTTTATTACCAATCTGACACTGAGCGTCGTTTTTTTTTTCCCTAGTTTTGCGTATATCGGTTTCTGCCACCTTCGTATATTGTCGACATGCTGTATATTTCTGCGCAATTTCGCAAGCGTGCCACGCTTCAAAAGCTAGTTCATAGCCTCCTATGTACTGACAAAGCCTGGCAGATCGCCACCAGAAGCGGCCGCCGAAATGGGAAAGGTGGAGCGGCAGACAACGGATGAGAGAAGAGCCCCGTGACTGGCGCCCCGCTGCGGCGAGACGCCGGAGCACACTTCTCCCGAGCGTACAAGTGTGTTTCGGGTCCTCGCCGCTGCAAAAGCTGTGCGCTGACGTACAGGTTCCCCGAGAAATAACTCTTTGATGCTCAGTGCTACCAGATCCTCGCGCTCTCAAATCTGCGACGGGGCACTCTATGGCTCCGTCGTCGAACTGCCAGGCTTTGTGAGTACAGGGGAGGCTATGGTTAGTCTGGCCTCCGAGGGTGACGAACGCTTAGTTGGAGCACCAGCTTGGCAACCGTGGGCACGACAATCGGACGTTCTACACACACGCCATCGGCGAGATTGCGGCGTCTAGAGGCCGTGCTCGCAAACGCACTGTGTATATTCTCCACGTACTGCGTTCGTGTCTGCTTCTACCTAATACGTATTCCCATGTATACTGCGGGTCTCTTTTACACTACGTTTGCCCGCGTGTTTCTGCCTGGTGTGTGTATATGTTCCTACCCACTATGTATTTCTATGTGTGTGCATCTCTTTGAGACGCCTGCACACTCGCCTGCGCACTCATTGTTATTTCGTTGATACGTTTCTACTTACTGTGTGTTTTTTTCATACTGTGTTTGTGTTTTTCTATACCTATGCAGAGGGCAAGTTCGTCTGCTTCTCGCGCAGGGGGTAGCGGTGACGTCAGAACGCCGAGCCCTGATTGGCTGATCGCGGTCCCCTATCTGAGCGTCGTCTGCTCCTTTGCAACGTCGTCTGCTCGCAACGTCGTCTGCGTCTGTCTTACCTTTCCTGCGACTTTTGCAAGTGGAGAGGCCAGATTCACGAAACTATCTTACGCCAAAAATATGCGTAAGACAAAACTTAAAAACAAATTCGTATTCACGAACCGAAATTTTCGTAAGTTTTGCGCAGGTTACGACAAAATCCTACGACAGTTCCGAAGCTACGCATTTGTTACGATCAAAGCATGGCCGACAGCGTCGCGGTCGCGACGACCAACGGACGTTTATTTTTCTACGTGCGCTTCTCTCGCGTCCCGACTTCAAGCAGCAAGAAAAAGTAAAAGTACTTGAACCAGACCACGACGAACAAGAACGCTGGATCCACAAACACCCGGGAAAAGCTCAAACGGCCACGATTCCACCGACACCGACCAAGCGAACTCCGCCGATAGGCCTAGCAGCCACTCCGATTCGGTGACCGTCTGCCCACGACCGTCTGGCGTGCTGAATGGAATGTGCCCGCGCGACCCTTGCGAACCCTTCCCGTATTATACTGTGATCACTGACCTCAATTTTAGATTAAGAGGCCAATCTCTTCCTCTTGTCATCTCCTTGTTTTCCGAGGCAACGGTGACTCTCGCCGGTGAAAAAGCGGTGAATCTCCGACAGACGCAGGAAAGGTAAAGGAGCCATCGCTTTGACTAGCAGACGTAAAGCAGACGACGTTAACTGCGCCAACCCGCCGACGCCGTGAAAGAATGAGGAGTCTCGCCGCACACTAAAGGGGGGAAAAAGTATTTGGGAGGGAACTTGCGGACACTAACACGCTCACTCTCGGTTCTTAGCAAACAAACCTCGGCGTCTCGGGACACCTCGCCAGTGAGTACTTTGACTTCCTCCTTGATGCGCGTCTGCTAGTTGTTCGACGAAAACAACGAACCGCTCGAGTTATTTCGTCTGCCTTCTCTGAAAGGCGAAGTCGAGCTCGCTCGTAAAGACCTGCACTTCCGAAAGTCGCAGGAAAGGTAAGACAGACGCAGACGATCGACGTTGCGAGCCAGACGTTGTTGCAAAGGAGCAGACGACGCTCAGATAGGGGACCGCGATCAGCCAATCAGGGCTCGGCGTTCTGACGTCACCGCTACTTCCTTTCTCATGCGCAGAAGACGAAAAATGAGCCCACTTGCGAGGCGTATACTTTGTATATCTAGATACTGCTTTTATTTGTGTTTCTACATACTGTGTACATATGTGCGTGTGAGTTTCCACCTGCTGTGTACGTTTATATGCTGTGTGCCGTCTATACCTCGGAAAATATTTTTAGTAAAATGTTTAATACTGGGTGTTAAGCTCAGGGTGCGGCAATATGATCTTGTCCAACGGCGTTCAGGCTAAAAAAGCAGAAAAAAACCAAACAAAAACAACTATGTCCGAAGCTCTGGATACAACTGTTAAAACAACAAGTTGGAATGAGCTGCCACATTTCCTGTTGTCGTGATGGTGGCAGTCGCGGTTCCATAGCTTAGCGTGCCGGAGGTACCCCATGCGGCACATGCTACATTTTTGCTGTATGGCAATAAATTGGGCCAGCTCATTTTGCTGCTGACTGTACTCCTGATAGTACGCTATAGCTCATTGAATACGCCCACCGGAAGACACCCTCGTGTGACGCGTTTACGCTTTCCCGCTCCAAACCGCTGGCTCGTGTAATCTTTTTTCTTCTTGTTCGTCACGCTTTTTGGGCAGCGCAACGTTCAGCCGTTCATCCCAAAGCTGACAGAGCGGTACGAGCTAGGCGCTCGTTGGACGAGTCATTCGTCCATTTTTTTTGCCAGGTGATCTCGGAGCTCCCGCCAATACACACGCTTAGAGAGTAGGGTCATGTGATCAAAAGGAGGCGGCTGATTGGCCCGGCGAAGGCGTAGCTTTCTTCACCGCACTGTCAGCTTAGGCGTGAACGGTAAACAGCAGTGTGTGCGAAGTCGAGCCCCGTATGGTCGTCGGGTATTGTACTCCACTTCTGCTGTACGCTTACCGTTATAGTACTTAGTTTCACGGCAACTTAGCGAACGGCAAAGGCTACGGCCCCAGTGAGCCAATCAGCGCGTCGGAGGTAGTCACGTGACTAGTTGCGCGCAGTGCTGTCGATGCCACGGGCGGGAGAGAGAGGAAAGCCGTTTTCGTATGCGAATTTTGAGTGACGGGCTATAAAAGAAGTAGTATCCGGGGGGACAAAGGCGACGTCTTGGGCCTACAGGAGAGGAGTCCGGGAAGAAGAGGAGTTTTTCCTCCTCTTTTTCGACTGCTTGGTTTGATGTCTCTCGCTCCTACACCTTTGGTCACGTGCTTCGGCTCCGTGGCTCTGATTGGCTCGACGGGGCCGTAGCGTTGGCTCTTATTAGCCGAGTAACGGTTCATTAAAGTATAGCAACTGCCTGTTCAGAAGTAGTAAGAGTGAAAGCACAGGCGAGCCTTCAGTCACCGAATGTTCCCAGAGTACCGAAACTCCCAAGCTTCGTTTTAGAACCGAGTCGCGGCGCAGCAGTCGCTTTCCAGACTCCAACCCTCTCAAAAATGGCGCTGCCCTGTGTGGTCAAAGCGAGGTGCGTACAGTGTGGTGTTCGTTCTCGGCGAGCTCTTCAGTCTACTTTCCTGGTCTGTGGCGACACTGGTTTGTTTTTATTAAAGTTCACTCCTTCGTTCCGAGCGGTGCGCGGCTTGCTCCTCGCTGTCTAGTCTCTTTCTCTCGCCTCGAAACACATCCAAGTCGAGTGTTAGGCTTAGTGTCTGAAGCCGTACAGTTTGAAACGCAGCACCACCGCAACGGGAGCGACAAAACGAGCCGGCAATCTTGTTTGGCGAACCAGATTAACAATTACTTAAAGGAGCTGTGCAACGATATTCAATAGGAATGTCTTTAACTTTACACGACCTTACTGGTACTAGTGGGACTCAAGGATACTCGCACGCAATGCCACTGGCCAAGAAACTCCCTTGTTGCGGTGTAACTTCAAGGATAAAAGCTATCATTTTCATGCAATCTTCCTTTTGCAAAATTTGATGACGTAGCGTGGGGACCGCAGCACACCCATATGACGATATTTGAATGCGGCTCATAGATTCGACCCGGAGCATCAAGCGTGTGGCACTCGATTTGGGCTCGTGATAATTACTGGCCTCGCATACCTCGGCAGAGTCACTCACGAACTCGCTCACTCACACTCACTCACGCTCACCGAGTCATGGTGAAGGGCTGTGAATGACTCCGTGAACTCGGAACAAGTCGTGATGTGAAGGGGATGTGACTTCGTGAACGCGGAAGGAGTCGTGATGTGAACGGGCGTGACTCCGTGAACTCGAAAGAAGCCGTGATGTGAAGGGGATGTGACTTCGTGAACGCGGAACGAGTCGTGATGTGAACGGGCGTGACTCCGTGAACTCGGAAGAAGCCGTGATGTGAAGGGGATGTGACTTCGTGAACGCGGAACGAGTCGTGATGTGAACGGGCGTGACTCCGTGAACTCGGAAGAAGCCGTGATGTGACGGGGAATGACCTCGTGAACTCTGACGCACTCGTGGTGCGGTGGTGAAGGACTTCGTGACTCTGGTGTATACGTGATGTGATGGTGAATGAATTCGTGAACTGAATTTGTGATGTGATGGGGATTGAGTTCATGAACTAGGAGTCAGGACTCAGGAGATGTCGGTCTGCAGAAACTTGGAAGGAACTTGTGTTAGAGCACAGAACGAGATTCGTAGTGGTGGTCTGGTAACGTTTGGGGGAAGCAACTGCAGGGGGCGTTTGCTTTTGCTTTGGAGGACTTTGAGAGAGGTACCGCTGTGAGATTTTGCGTGTGCGACTGTGCGCGGCGTAAGCGCGAAGCCGTAAACGGGGAGGGGAGTGTGTAGTGCAGACGAAGCGGCACCAGCGCTTCCCAGATGGGGTTTGGGGGGGAAGTGTTTGGACCGGCACAGACTCAGCGGCGACTCAAACGAGTTTGGCGGGCCCCCGCTCCTCTGCCCCGCACTGCGGGCGCGCGTACCCGCGTCGCGTAGTACACGTGCAGCTTCGCGAACGTTAGGAGGGCTTTGTCTGTGCGCGGCAGACGTTTGAGCCTCCTGCCTGGCGGTGGGGTTACGTTCACGCGGCGCGGCTTGGCGGCTCCTCCTTTCGGTGTGTGTGTCTGTGTGTGTCATTGTGTGTGGGGGCCGGGGAAGGTGTCGTTTTGCCACTGCTATTCTGCCACGGGAAAACTTCTCTTCGCAATGCGTGCGCGCGCGCGTGCGTGCGTGTCCGTGCGCGCATGCTTTTTGTTTTTGTAAGCGCGTGCGTGTGCGCGGACCCCTCAACGAAACACAAATAAAACCGTCTTCCCGGAGCTATTACGCGAGTACTGCTGTGACCCTAACTGGACTATACAATGTTTGTTTTCTCGCTCTCGCTTAATAATGCTTACAGATATTATATGGTGCTGGTAATATGCGGCATACGCTCGTTTTTATGCGTCCACACGAAAATGCGTGCGCCGGATTTGATCTTTTTCGGCCGCTTCCGGATTTTTTCAAACGCTATTTAGCATCTAAGATCTCGAGAAGGCTTGAAGCTATTCTAGAAAAATCACGAAAGTTTAGGGGCTTTATTTATATGCCAGAGAATTGTGATAATCTAAAAATGTCAGGAAGCCGCTGATTGGCATCACGGTCTGTCGCCCACGTTTCCTAACAAGCGCGCGGGACGCGTGCGTTGTGATAACAGGCGGAGAGGATTTTAGGTGTTCTCAGGTGTTTAGGTGGGGGCTTCGCTTGCTGTTGCCGATAGTAGTTTTCATCACAGTCGTGCATACGCCTGAGTTCTTGGATTCTATGAATACGGACAGAGTTCTTCGATTTCCGTCGAACGTGAATATTGACTAAAAATATTTTTTTTTCTGTTTAATTGAGAGAAAGTCAGCTAGTGGCACAATATTGGTGTGTAAAAGCCGGACCCCATCAGCAAATATGCGACGTAGACGTGGCGAAACTCAATCCACTAAGCAGCCCAGCCTTACTCCGTAAACAGCGCGTCTGTGGCGCTCTCGGTATCGAGTCGAACGCGAAGTACGAGTGTTCAAAGGTTCTTGATAAAATGACATAAATCTTTCCCAGGGGAGGAGACAGATAGTCCGTCCCTATTTCTGAATTTATCTCTTTTTTTTATGCTAGCTAGATATGCATACGAATCATATCGGCCACATTTTGCTGGAGTGTTCTTATTTGAAATCGAAACCACTCTTCTTACACAAGTGCTTAGACATTCGTCTCCTCAGCCTATAGACAAAAACGTTCGTTATTGCCCTCAGCAAGTGACTCATTCAAAGGTCTGCTGAGTTTTTTGCAACAGCGCCGGAGTGATTCGAATGGCTCTCACTTCGATCAGAAGTGAGAGCCCATCACACAGAACCACAAGCAAACCGCGATTGCGTTGTCATCACCGTCATCCTTCTGTAGCAAGCAGGCTACTAATAAAAAACAAGGTGCGCGGTCGAGGTCGAAGTCAAATTCGTTGTAAGTGTTTATACGGCGTGCAAGTGGGGGTACCAAAACGTGTCTTCCACGCTTACGAACGTTATCATGACCTATCGAAAAGAAGTAAATACAAAAGAATGGAACAACAATCAGCGGGAAACATAAAGGGCGCGCACAGAACGCGCGAAGACGAGACAGAAAAGCGCGCGCCGTCATTGGTCGAAACGAGGTGTAAATAGCGGACGTCAGCGCGTCTGAGGGGTAAACAAACACACGAGGTGCGCAAAGAGCTGGCTGAGCTTGTTATTTTTAAAACATGGAAAACTATTGAACCCGGCTTGCAGCGTTCCTGTAAACTTTTTCCATGCACGTCGCCGTGCTGTTCTGGGGCACGTATGCGTCAGTTCACCCAAACAGCTTTTACTTTCCCACGCTCTTTAGAACCTGACATTGCACAAATTGGGCAGTCAAACCTTTTTGTCAGATGAGCCGGCGATGTCCAGTTTTTCTGACAGGCTGTGTTGATGTGTTGTGTTGTGCTAGATGTGTTGACGAGCCGTTTACCTGTCCTCCCATCTTGCATTTCCCACCAGGCCCTGTTTCAAAATGACCCTTCTTTTGTAACAAAAACGAAGTTAAGAACCTGCCTCTATTCACCTCAAAGACTATGTTTGATGTTCACTGAAGGCGTCCTCACTGGCTCTGTCTGCTTGAAGAAATTACCGGATATCAAGGGAAGCTGAAGGAGCGAAGACGACCTTTGTTGCCCTTCCCTTCGAGATTATTTGGCTCGCTTCTCCTTGCCAACGTCGTCTTTATTTTCACTAGAAAAACGATAAACAGCAGGGAGCTTGTAGACGTTTTTCGCGCTCGATAACGATACGCGATAACGATACTATGCATGCGCGAAGACGACAGAGGAGTATCGGGTATCCTTATAGGAATTATCGGAACGATACACAAAAACTCCCTAGTTTCTTAGACGCGTAAACAGGAAGTAAGCACTTACTTTGTCCCCCAACATGCTCGTTTGTGATTAGTGCTTTTGTGTTTCAAGCTTGAGGTAAGCTTTTGTGTTTCAAGCTTGAGGCAAGCTGTAGGTACAAAGTTTGACCTTGCCAAGTGTAGGGAAAGGTTCGCGGTTTGGTTTTTCCTTTTACGTCCTTTGTCGACTCGTTGTGACCTGTTCTTTTGTGTTACGGGTTACGTGTGGAGTCGGTCGGTTTTGGTTTTAAGGAGCCTTCACACATCTGCGTCGACTGCGTTGCGCTGCGTTGCGTCGCGCTGCGCAGCACCTCCCCATTAGCTCGACGCAAGGGTCGCCATAGCAACAACTCATCATGAAGCAGCCGAACGCAGTCAAACGCAGATGTGTGAAGGCTCCTTTAAGGTACACTGTGTAGTGGGCGAGGAGGCGGTTTGAATTTGTTGAGGAGGCATGGGCGTGTATATAATGCCATGTTTGTTGAATAAGCTTCAGAGCTGTGTTTGAGACTTCGTTGTTCTGTCCGTTTTATTGTTAGTCCTGTCTCGGATTTACTATGGATGGTTATCAGGCATCTGAGCCGACTGCGCCTCGTCGGGCAGCGCATCGCATCCCCATCGGCTCGTCGCAAGGGTCGCCATGGCAACGCGTGTTCGCACCTCGGCGCAAGCGGACGCAGCGCAGTCAAACGCTAATGTCTGACTCGGGCTTAATTTCTAAGGAGAGATAGAACGCGAAATATAGTTTACACGTTTTTGACCCGGCTTTGCTAATGGCTTGCTGACTCCTGCTCGACAAGGACATGACTCTGACTCAGAATTATTGGTCCCTTGTCGGAGCGGAGGAATAAACTGCTACTCGAAATATGAGTTCCCTTCATCGCTGCTTATTTTCTTGTTGGGCCCGAGGCCAGCATTTCAAATCTGCGACTAAGACAGTGTAAAGATAAAATGGTACTCCGCAAAATCAATCTGCAATTTATAAGCAGCGATATCAGAAATGTCTATCGGACCTCCATCTCTCTCCAGTCCTTTTCGACGCAGATACCGTGTTTCTTCACCCTCAGCTCCAAGCTACCCAGGGGCCAGGCGGGCCCAGCAACCCTCCCCTAACCGACATCTTTCAGATTTCGTTGCTCCGGCAAGCTGCAGGTCGCCTCTCTAAAATGTTTTTCAAGAAAGGCACTTACTTTTTTATTTATTTGTTTAATTGAAATACCCTCAGGGCCATCGGCATTAGAGGTCAGCAGGGGTTAGAAAGGAACATAACAAAAATATAAGGCAGCTGTACACTTTCGGAGCTCAGTCTGAGCTGTATGGATTATTGACGGCAGTTTTAAATATATGGTAAGTGGCAATTGTGGCAATAGATGCGGGAACGTGGTTCCAGTCCACTGAAATTTTGGGAATGAACGACTCTTTTTGGAATGTCTACTTTATATATATATATATATATATATATATATATATATATATATATATGATGAATGCGTGACAAAATATTAGACGGGTGATTCAGCAGTCGGTTGTGAAGTATTGCGTTATTATGATATCTATTATGAAAGCGACATTAACGCGCTATTTTACGACGTAAAGTAAGGTAGGCAACGATAGGCTGGTTTTCATGGAGCTCACGCTTGCCGTGCGATCATAATTATTACGATAAAACACGCAGAGCACTTTTGTGCTGATCGAACGACGGTTTAGCGAGCGAAACCTCGACCACGACGTTTCATCGAATGACACTTTAGCGAATGGCGGCGTTCATTTGAGCGAATAGATAAAATGGAGGCCGCCGGCGACCTGTTTTCGAGCTTGCCGAACCTTTGGCGATGCACGCTCGAGCTTGAGATCATATTAATTTTCCTTAAACGATAGCAATCGTTCCCAACAGACTCCGTAGCGCGGTCTGTTTGGAAGCCCAGATTGCCGCCACTACAGCCTATTCGCTATAACGTCATTCGCCTAAACGTTAATTCGCGTATGTGATCTCTATTCGCTAAAATGTAATTCGCTAAAACGTTATTCGCTCATATATTATGGACCAGTATTAACGTTAATGAAAATGTTTCACAAAAATCGTGCACGCAGGTTCGTGTCTGTCCGTCCCTTTTGCCCCTCGGCAAACGGTCGTTTGCAACAAAAGCGTCTTCTTTTTTTTTTTCGTAGAAAAAAGCGTGCACAACAAAAGTAAAAAAAAAAAAGACAGGCGGGAAGATGTTGAGGCGGGGGCCCTCCACAACCAACGCGGACAACCAGGCGAAGTCAAGAAGCCGCTCGCTCTCCACAGCATGCGCGCATGATAAAGAAAACGTGAAACGAAACGAAAAATATAAACAACAAAAAACGGGACAATAAAACGAAAAGCCAGAGAAAACAAGCTAAACAAACAAAATGACTAGAGCCGGGTACGTAGCCCAGCCAACCCCCCCCCCCCCCCACACACACACACGAACGCACCCACACACACGCACGCACACACACTGACACACGCATCGCCCCTGGGGCCGCCAGCGCCGCTGCAAGAAAACTTGGAGAATGGCTGAGAGCCGGAGACAGTGGCGCCGTTAGCGGTGACTCGGTGAAGGGCTGTGAAG
This sequence comes from Ixodes ricinus, assembly GCA_037355805.1. NCBI lineage: Eukaryota > Metazoa > Arthropoda > Arachnida > Ixodida > Ixodidae > Ixodes > Ixodes ricinus. The sequence goes on along the minus strand of JAZHYW010063590.1, from coordinate 149,021 downwards.
GCCGTGAACCCCGTGAACTTGGAGCAGTGGCGCCGTTAGCGGTGACTCGGTGAAGGGCTGTCAAGTCGAGATGGGCTCGGCGAATTCACTCGTGAGCTCGCTCACTCACTCAAACAACGTGAAGGCGAACGACTTCATGAACGGGATCAGTTCGCGGACGTGAGGGGAACGACTTGCTGAACTCGATGAGCTCGTGATGGGACGGTGAGCGACTTCGTGAATTCAGAGTTGGCGGTGATGTGATGGGGAATGCTTCATGAACTCTGTCGCATTCGTGATGTGACGGTGAAGTACTTCGTGAACTTGACGGATTCGTGAAGTGACGGTGAATGACTTTTGAGTTCAGAGACTGCGGTAACGTGATGGGGATGAGTTTGTTGTCCGGTTGTACTCCGTGATGTGAATGGTCGTGATTTTTGGACGTCGGTGTACTCGGTGATGTGAACGGCCGTGACTTTTGGACTTCGGTGTACTTTGTGATGTGAACGGCCGTGACTTTTGGACGTCGGTGTACTCTGTGATGTGAAACGCTGTGACTTTTGGACGTCGATGTACTTTGTGATGTGAAAGGCTGTGACTTTTAGATGTTGATGTAATTAGTGATGTGATGGTGAGTGAGTGGGTTCCGAAATGCCGACCTATGCTAGCTCGAGAAGCATTCGGGTAGTGGCCAGTGTCCAATCGCTGCAACGACAACAATAGCCGAGCCATAACAATGTGGGGAACTCAGCGCGTGTCCTGTGCTTTGCCGACCCCAGCGCGTGGCTATGATCAACATTGGCGGCATATAGTCGGCTCCAGATCACGTGGCCGCTTGTTCTGGCTGCGAGTTGAGGGGGTGAACGATGCTCGTTTTTCTTTAATTTTTTTCTGGGACTTCTATTGCGTGGGGTAAAAAACGAACGCGTGTTTCATATGTCATTAACGTCAGGGATCCGTTTTAAACGGTATTTGCGCAAATTTCAAAAATTGTTGCATCGCCACTTTAATAAAAAAAAATAAAAAAATAGAGAAAATCAACGCACTTTCGGTCCTAGCTCATCGATGCCCAGAGATCCCACCCGTGCGTACACGCCCTAGCCGTGGTAACGCGGAAAAGTTTTATATACGTTTTTATTCTTGTATTTCTTTTTTTTTTTTGGGGGGGGGGGGGGGGGCGTCTCTCAAAATGGCCGACTGATAACTTCCGCCGCGGGCTAAACCAGCCAATCAGAACTGGATTCTGCGGGATTGACTTCCGGTAAGCGGACTGAATGGAATGGTACTCTGGAAACATTCAGTGACTCTAGGCGAGCCAACATGGTAGAAGAAAACGAAGCAAAAAAGTGACGCACACACGCACGCATACCAGTAGGGAGACTGACACGAGCGAATTTGCACACAACGGCCGAGAGACAAAAGCAGCCTGTTTCGTTTAATGGCCCCGCGAACAAAGAACGATTCGTTCATTATCCTTTCTACGCAGTCATCTACATTTTCTTACATTGTGCTGTCTGTCTATGTACCTTTCCGAAAATCGCCCTCTGGGCGCTGCCATCTTTATCTGCTGGACTGTGGAACGCTTTCTGGGCGTGCGCTGTTGCTCTGTTCTGCGGTATATCAGACGATGCGCGTCCGTTCGCAGCTCAGGCTCAGAACCTTTCGCCCGGGTGATAAGCGCTGGAAAGGTCCATATGTGGAGAGCAAGTTCGTCTGCTTCTTTTGCAGGTTGCGGTGACGTCAGAAGTGCTGAGCTCTGATTGGTTCTGATCGAAGAATAGTGGGTAGACCTCAAGGCTGCTAGCATTGAGGCCTACCCACTATCCTTCGATCAGAGCCAATCAGAGCTCGGCATTCTGACGTCACCACAATCTCTGCAGAAGAAGCAGACGAACTTGCCCTCCGCAAAGAGCTTTTCCACAAGGGCGCCGCCATCTTGAAGGTCGTCACCACTGATCTCTATGACAATTGCTGGATCGCGCATCCCCGCTTGTTCGCTGCAGCGCGAGTGCGGCCACGGAACGGCCATCTTGCATGCAGCATTTTTTTTTCGTTTTGCTAGCGTTGCAGAGGCCGGTGGCTGCGTGCTAAAAAGACACGTTTTCTACTCGTTCTTGGTCATTCGCCAAAGCCGTCACCCGTGATTGGCTGTCGCGTGCCCTCTCCTGCTGCCTTCCCGTCTGGTGGCACCCCTGGCGTTCTGCGCCACTGCACAGAAAGAGGGGCGCGGCATGATCTTTGATTGGACTTTAATAAGGAAATCGCCGCCCTTGAATGTGATTTCTGGTTTTTTAGGATGCTTAGAGCCCATAGATTGAGTTATGACGATAGATAGACGATCTCGGAATCCATCTTGAGTGCCCCTTAATGGTGCCTTGGAATGATTTTACAACGTGTTCCTCGTCAGCATTCCTCCGCAACTCAAAATGCAAATTCAGAAATCACGTGCTCGTGACATAGCACTGCACCGTAACCGAAAGTTCTCAGTGGGTCGGTAGGGTTAGCCGTCGCTGTTCCTTGCGTCTGGTGCAATCGTCGATGAATGTCGAGCGATGGCGACAGCTTTTCCAGCCTTCTTGCCGGCGTGGTCGGCATTTCCCCCGACTGGAAAACCTGAGTAATCTTGCTTTCATCGGCGGAAATAAGAGTATGGTATCAGATTGTCGACCTTGACAGTGTTGGTTTCGGAATGTGATAACTCCAAGCTTCCAACGTGCTGTTTATTCTTTGCAAGCGATGATCAGTGCCGTCACGGGACGTCATTGACCACGAGCGCGAATCCAAATGTTCATCGACGGATTGATCGTTGACGAGCGGGTACGTCCGAGTGACACGATGCGTGAGCCTGGGGAGCCGACTGACGTGCTTTTGGGCACCGCGGATGTATCCCAGTGAAAAAGGCGGAGAGTTTCGAAGGAAAGGAGATGCGAAATAGTCCGCTATATGTTCAAATTTTCGTACCGAAATTTTTCGTGATTGGGCCAGTGCCGCGTTTGACCTTGGCGCTGGCTTTCTCGCCGACTTTCTCGCCGAGTGTCCCGTTTAGGGCCCCTGATGTGGGCAGTACTCGAGCGCAGGAGCCAGATCTGTGTAGGAGGCGTCAGTGTAGATCGTCTGGATATCCGAGCGGTCAAGCCTTGCTCAGGCGCGCCCACGGTTACCGGTCCGGTTACCCAACAAAGCGGTTTTCACCGCACAGTGACCAGATGTGGCTTTTGAAGCACGACCGCTTAGCAAACGTGTCTAATAGCCATTCCGTTACGTGGACTTCCTGTGCCGTGGCATCGAACTGAAACGGGCAGCACCGGATGCGATCTGTTGTTGTGCCTTTTTCCCCGCTCTGAAAGTATAATTGCCGTTAGCGGCAGCCAGCCAGCAGCGCGGTGTACAGTTGCTGTTTGCCGCTCGTTTCGATGTTGGCGGCAGCTGACGTGCGTCGCACATGTTGCAAAATCGAATCAGAATCTATCTGGTTGTTCGCCACGTTCACATCGCCGCGACGACACAACTGGGGCCCGTCATTGAATTGAAGGGGAGGGGGGAGGGGAGGGGGTTCGGGCGCTGGTCGACAGAGGGCGTTATTGCCAACCAACGGCCTATAATGAGACAGTTGTGCAGTGATCCGCCGCCGCTTTTTTTTTTTTTTTATGAAAGTTAAAACGGATGTTTGAAAGAAATAACAGGTGAAACGAACCGAGTTACGGATGATATTTGGAACAAGCGAAACTTGTTGCCCACTGTTGTTTTCGGAAGGCGACTGCTTAGGAAGACGTACAAAGTGTTGTTTTCCTAAAACAGGAAAAAAAAGATATATATATATAGATTTTTTTTAATACTACAGTTAGAATAAAGAAATGATTCCTTCAGGATAACTTCATCTACCGCGATGGATGTCAGGTAGAAATCTGTCTGCCAATAAAGGGAAGGGGGGCGGGCGGGCGGGGCGTGGACCTCGCAAGTGTCGGCTTTTTGTCGTTGCCTCCAGCAACTGTATTTCAACATGAAGGGGCAAATAAAATTAATGAATGAGTGAATGAATATGAAGGAATGAATATTTGAAAAATTAAATACCTAGAACTCACTAATTGTTTTTTTTTAAATCTAATCTTAGTTAGCGCATTCCGATTAGACATATTTTGCTTGTCTGCAAAACCGAACCAGTTCGGCGCTATGAACAAAGTGTCTGCGTTGCGCAAAGGGTAAACGAACGTCGCGCGCTTCTCTAATTTCGACATGGCACGAGTTCTGTCCAGAGTGGAATGTTGTTTTGATCGATCCGATAGTGATTCAAGGCTGTTCTGTGCAGTAATGGTCGCTCATCACGTAACGTCATTGTTTAGATTCACCCCATCCCCCCCTTTTTTATCGTTCGGAGAAGAGGAACAAGAAGGCGCCACATAGACATGTGTTTCCGTCTCCCTGCCTCGTCTCGAGGTCGTTGCTTTCGCTCGACGCCAAAGCTTCGGTCTGTCCGCCCATAAAAATTGTAATTCGCCCGCGCGAGCGTCATTAGAAATTCGTATCTGGCGCCGAGTGCCTGCGTGCCCCCTATTCGTCAAGGCCGCTGCGTGGCTTCTCCGGGACGCGCGAGGTCGCGGTCGCACGATCGTGACGTCAGCGTGACGTCAGCGTGACGGTTCGGTGACGCCGCGGTTGGTGGCGGGCGGCTTTTTTTTCTTTTTTTCGTGTGTTGAGTTTTGTTTTGATTCGTAGTGGCGGTGGCTCGCTCTATTCATTTCCTCGTGACCTTCCCGTCTGCTCTGCAGTCGTTACGTGGAAGCACGCGCCACTGGTGTGTTTATCTTGAACTCGTGGACGTCATTGATTATTGCCATTTTGTTTCTGTTTTACGTGGGATACCGAGGTGTTGATCGGTACCTCTTTCTTCGCGGTATCCTTTGGAAGTATACTTGGTGCCCAGAGCGATAATGGGCTTCCGTGGATATCCAGGCTCCAGCTATTGAGTTTTAGAAGAGAAAGCTCAACGCTTTCGGTCCCATATTCTAAAATTCTCTAATATAGAGTTTTAGGATAGCGTACCATAGCCTCCTCTATACTGACAAAGCCTGGCAGATCGCCATGAGACGCGGCCGCCGAAAGTGAAGAGGAGAGCGGCAGACAACGGATGAGAGGAGAGCCAGGTGACGGGCGCCCCGCTGCGGCGAGAGGCCGAAACACACTTCTCGGCGAGCGATGGGATGTCCGCTCGTGCTCCTCGCGTTCCTCGCGCTACCGCTTCTTTTCTCGTTGGGTTTGAGAACCACGTTTCGGGTCCTCGCCGCTGTGAAAGCTGTGCGCTGAATACCAGGTTCCCCGAGAAATGCTCTTTGCTTCCAGGTCCTCGCGCTCTAAATCTGCTACCGGGCATTCTATGGCTCCGTCGTCGAACTGCCAGGCTTTGTGAGTATATGAGCGTACTCAAAAGCTTTGCGTACGCAAAGAAATAGCGTCTTCGCCGCCGCGCGTGAGCCGAGCCCAAAGCTGCATTTTCGATTGGCGCACGCATGGACGACGCTGTTTCGTTTTCGTGCACAAAGCTTCTGGGAGCGCTGTTCTAAAACTCGCTATTAGTGCCGACATGATTCGGTGGCGTCTTCTTGTGGGTTTCCACTCGTGACGTCACAAGTAGGCCTTGCCCGGATTTGGCCGGCCCTGACGTCACGAGCTGTGATCTGGATGAGCATTGTACCGGCGTGCGGTCGTGTATCACTACTACTGCGTGGTGCACTTTGAAAACCCCAGGCTAGCGGTTGCACTTAACTGGCTTAATTTCTCATCTACGGCTGAGTAACTAGTCGTCCATTGAGGCTTACTTCCGGCTGTCTAGCATGCATACCGCCTGCCCATGAATCCGGGAGAAGGTTCTACAGTGACCACATAAATCGGCTTAATAACGTATCATGTACGATTTAGCACAGAGGTGCCCGAAGGTGGTGTAATCATTGAATCAAAATTTCAAGCAACAAACTTATTAAAAAAAAAAGACCGAACACAACAGCAAACATTAAACAGCAGCACAAAACCCAACAGGCCTCGAAAAACTTTGATCGCCTGTTGCAGGTCGTCAAAGACTCGCTGGAGAGCCAAGCAAAAGAGAGACCCCAGTTTGTCAAAGAACAAGACACGCCCAAGGAGCGTATTGCTAGGCTTAATGTGACGACGCACAAAAAAGGTGGATTACTGTATCGGCACTACAAAGACCGTAAGGGCAGGATCTTAGATTAGTTGGTTAAACCCGCTATAAGTACCGAGCTGACCTCCTGAGTCTTTGCCACGGAAATGGCTGGTCAGGTCACCTAGGGATAAACAAAACGAAGGAGAGGCTGCTAGGGGAGTACTACTGGACTGTGTGCTTCAAAGACCTGGAGCACTACGTAAAGTCATTCGACGCATGCCAACGTGTGGCGAAACCGGCTGAAAAATGGAAAACCCCGTTAAAACTTGTCCCACTGGTCTCGGAGCCTTTCCGTCGACTTTTCATCGACACGGTAGGCCTGTTGCCCAAAACAAAGTCAGGATATAAGTACCTGCTCACCATGACCTGCCCTGGAACTAAGTTCCCGTAAGCTATTCCCTAGAGGGAACTGGAGCTGGTCTGAAATAGTTGACGCGCGTTTAACCATGTTCCCAGGCTGACGAGGGAATAGTTTTCACAAGCGCATTAACGACCACGTTTTTGCAAAAATAAGGGGTGAGGTTGATACACAGCTCAGTGGATCACCCTGAGTCCAACAGCGCGGAAAAATGGCACTCTGTGCTCAAGAAAGTATTACGCGCTTTGTGCTACGAGTACAGAGAAGACTGGGAAAGGTATCTTCCAGCGACCTTGTTCGCACCGAGAACTGTTCCACACAAAGCTACTGGTTTCACACCAGCAGAGCTAGTGTACGGGAGAACCCTTCGCTCTCCTCTTAGAATGTTGAGAGAAATGTGGGAAGGTACGGTGGAGAACCAAGTGGTCGTGGCCTATGTGTTGCAGTTGCTGAATCGTTTACGTGTTACACGTGAGCTTGTGGCTCAGAACATGAAAATGACCCAAGAAAATGCCAAGGTGTACTATGACAGGAACGCGCGACTTCGTCCTTTTGACGTGGGTGACGACGTAATGGTCTTCCGACCTGCGCGAAAGAACAAGCTAGAAGTTGATTGGAAGGGACCCATAGGGGTCGTAGACAAGCTTTCTGAAACAAACTACGCTCTGAAAATGCCCGTAAGAAAGAAGCGGGTAAAAATTTATCACTGATACCTAATGAAACCCTTCGTTGAAAGAAGCGAAGTCGTCAACATGACGTTAAACATACCCGAGGAGTTACCCACGGAACTTCCTTCAGGCCATTCACCTCCGCGGGTTCAAGAAGGATCTGAAGGAGCTGCTAAATGAGTTTCACGAGACAACTAGTGACCGATCAGGGAGGACAGCTCTCATGACTCACGAGATCGAGCTCACGTCCGCCGAACCGGTGAAATCAAAAGCCTACAGAGTTTCACCTCGGCAAAAAGAAATAATGGAGGCTGAGATAAAGCGGATGCTAGAGCTTGGAGTGATCGAGTCAGTTGAAAGCGACTACACGACGCCTTTGATTCTTGTGGAAGTACTCGGAAAGGATCCACGTCCGTGCGTGGATTACGGATAACTAAACGAGATCACGAAGGACTAGCTATATTCCTGTTCCGAACATCGAAGAAAAGATAGAAAGAGTCAGCGCTGCGCGGTACATTTCGACCCTTGATCTAGTACGCGGATACTGGCAGGTTGCCAGGTTGCTATCTCGGAAAGAGCGAGCCGGTATGCTGCATTCATTTCTCCAGTGGGGACATTCCGACCTGTCGTCCTCAGCTTTGTGCTCAAGAACAACTTCTCAAAGTTGATAGATCTAGTTCTAAAAGGCATGCGTGATTTTGCACTCCCTTATATGGATGATGTTGCCATCTTTTCTGAAACATGGGAGGAACATATCGAACATCTAAGGAGCGTGTTCTCCAGATTGCGTGGCGCAGGGCTAGCTATAAAGGCCGAAAAACGTAACTTCGGTTGCTCCCATGTCTGCTACCTGGGTCAGGTTGTTAGGTAGGGAACGAGGCGACCATCGGAACTTAGAATCGCTCCGATCACGGACTTTCCGCAGCCTCGAACAAAAAATGGACATTCGATCGTTTCTTGGACTAGTCGTATATACCTATCAACGCTACATACCGAACTATTACCAAGTGACAAGCCCTTTAACAGACGCACTTCGTGAAGGAGAGCCGACTAAAGTACTTTGGGACACGACGAAGGGAGGCGCATTTCAGGGCCGTAAAGAAGTGTTGATTTCTCGGCCAGTGCTGCGTGCACCGGATTTCAAGAAAGAGTTTTTGGTGCAGTGCCACGCTAGCGGCATGTCGGGATGGGTGTCGTACTAAGTCAGGTCGGCGACGATCACGAGGAACACCCCATTCTTTACGCTGTCGAAATTTGACAGAAAGAGAAGAGGCATACAGCGCCTCTGAAAAAGAGTTCGCGTGTCTAGTTTGGGCTGCACAAAAGCTGTCGTGCTGCTTGTATGGGGTGAAGTTCACTTTCGAGACCGATCACTGCTCTCTTACGTGGCTTCATCAAATATCACCCAAAAATGGCCGCTTTCTGAGAGGAAGCCTAACTCTCCAGCAGCACAACTTCTCTGTAAGGTACAAGAAGCAGATTTTTTTAAAGTTTTTTGGTTGTTTGTGTAAACTCCGAATTTTCGTTATCCTTGAGGTTTCTTGCTTATGGGCTCTCATATTATTTAGAAACCCATAAACCTTTCGGGATTCCCGAGAAGATTTTGCTTTCATCCATAAACGGCACTGTAGTTCTAGTGGCCTTTGAGGGAATATGCACCTGCATTTTAACAACAGCAGTTCCCTCTGATAAAAATGTTAAGCTCCTTTGCGTGATCTTTTTTTTTTTTTAACGGAATATTGTGCGGGACAGTTGGGCAAATCTCGGGCCAACTTCAGACGTGTGTCTGCGGTATGACTCCGTGTTATGTGGGTCACTTCGGCTAATGTCTGCCTTTGCAAGAGGCTTGGGAGTTTGATTCGTGTTCGCAGTAGACTTTACGACAAAATCTGCTTGCTTCAAGTCCATCTCTTCAGGGCAGTGATGGTAACCACTGGCCCTTGGAGATTTTCCCGGCCGCGGAGGCGCTGTTGAGATCGACCTTGCATTCTTGTGCGGACTGTGGCCAAGCGAACGTTGAGACGGTTGGCGTGCGATCCGAGCCCTTTTCGCAGGTTCGATCGGTCTGACCTGGAACCGTAGAAGCGTTTCTCTCGGGCCTCGGTTCAAGTGCATGGGAACAGACGTTGTCGTCAGTGTGTTTTGTCTACGGCGTCTACGGCGCCTGCCTACCACCGGGGCGTCTGCATTCCACGAGAACGCCAGACAGAATCCGAACCTGAACAGATGTGTGCAGTCTGTTGTGTCTGCGTTTCCCTCGAGTAAGACAATTCCCCACTAGTCGCCTTCAATTCGCAGAAGAACAACGACCAACGCCGAGAGGAGGTTGCTGACGTCAAGGCCAGCTTCGGTAAATGCGGGACTAACCGACCAATGGCACGGCAGCTCCAGAATCCTGCCTTTTGTTATATAAGAGAGCTGTCCGCTGCCCAGTGTGCGCGCTGCATTTGTCATTACGCTACAACTTATTACCCGTGTAAATAAACTGTTACTTCGTTTCTCGCCTCCACTTCGGACAACGAGATCTCGACGATGGGGGAATGGACGTCAGCATGAGCCACGAGGCCTTCGGACGAGTGACGCCAAACCCCACCTCGAGCAGCTCCCGACGATAGGCCATCTACTTTGCCTTGGTCTTGTCCGGCTTTGGGAGCCATTCTCAACAACCACAAACCACCGGGAGTCCAAACTCTCCAAGACTGGATATACCGCACGAACAATACTAAAGACACACTGCTCGCGTTATGGGCCTTTGACAAGGAGGCCCAACTCGTCAGCAGAACCTGAGGATAGAAGATGCTGATCCCCACCCTTTCCTCTTCCCAAACAGAGCAGAGAGCCATCCTGATCCAATCAATTCATTTATTCACTCATTTATTTTAGAGGCTTCGTTTTGGCAGAGCGAGCTATACCAACTGATCGCAATTGATAGCTCGCTCTGTAACAAGCGAAGCGCTCTAAAAGTAATGAGTGAATGAGCGTTCGGGAAACAAGACGGATTTTCAGAATTGTTGTCTTGTATCATTAAAGAGGAGCTCTCGGCGAGATTTCGATGCTTGCTTATTTTGCCTCAAAATCGGTTCAACTCATCTATAAATACTGCTGAACTATAGTAACTAAAAAAAAAATAGGTCAAAATATTTTCTCCCCGCAGGTATTGAATTTGAAATTTGGTCCTCATCGTTTTTTTTTAACTGAAAGGATATACTGGCAACACTAAACAAGTGACGTCAGATGTTTGTATTTGGGCAGTAGAGCTAGCATCTAACGTCACTTGTTCAGTGTTGCCAGTAGGTCTTTTCACACATACATACGTACATACATACATACAAACAAACAAGGCCAACCAACTTGCATGCATACATACATGCACATGGACAAAAATCATCATCATCATCATTAGAACTTGTTTCCCAGGGTTACAAGTTGTGTGTGAAATAAGTGCCGTAGAAGCTCACTCAAGCAGAGCAGGAGGGAAACCTCCGTGGTAGGAATGCCGCTTGAATCTTTTTCGTTTTTTTTTAATCTATTTTTTTCCGTAAAGTTTTGGCCTATTCTCGGATATCATATTGTCTTTTGGTTCGGCACATTCTTAACCAACAGCGTGTACAAAGCAGCGGTAACGGGCAGCTTACGGGGAAAGTCGCCCTTCGATCGCCGACGCAAGATGCTGGTACCTTTCTTTTTTAACTTGACAGGCACACGTTCGTCTCATGAGATGTTTATTTTACGTTTCACATTCATCTTTTATTTTTATGGGCGACAATATAGGAGGCGTGAAACTTAGTGAAGTGAGACAATTTTAAGTATTTAACCTGCTCTGAAATAGTCATGTGAATTACGTATGCGGAAAGGCATATCAAGTAATGCTATTCGTCAGAAAGCGTCTTAGACGTGCAAACAGAGATGTTGGGTTAACCTCATACAAGTCTTGTATGCGTTCAATATTAAGTCGCATTCATGTAATTTTCTTCGCGTAAGAGTTAGTTTCGGTAATGCCCTTCGCTGAAATGGTCATGCGGCTTACATATGCGCAAAGACATATCAGGAAATGCAGTTTGTCAGTGGGCATCTCAGGCGTGCAAACAGAGATGTTCGATTAACCTCATGTAAGACTTATGTGCCTGCAGTGTTAAAGTACGCGGGCTGCGTATGGCACCCCGCGGACAAATAGAGTTGAAGCACCCCATCTGGCCTTTTTTTTGCGACTGCGGCTCCCACGAAGTTTAAGCTTGGGTCCAGACGCAGGCAATGCTACAGGCGCGAGCTCCGGGCTTTCAGCGTCCCTGCCAAGCACGCGCGCTCGCGCAATGCAAGCACTGTTCAGGGCCACACGCTCGCGCTCGTAGCATCGGCTGCGTCTGGACCCAAGCTGAAACGAAGTATAGCTCTCCATTTGTTAAGGAGTTCTAGAAGTATGGAACCTTAACTTCTCATTCAATTCTTAGTTGTGACCACAACTCTCAGAAAATGGCACGTACGCCGAAGAAACACGAAGGACTGTTTCAGCTCCTATTGTCCGTGATATTAGCCGTACAGGAAGCAACAAATGGATCGTTTAGAAAGACCTTACACATGGTTAGGTTTCTTCTGAATACAGAAAGGACGGAGTCCTTTACAAGAAACGATGTGCGCGACTTGATCATTTACAAAAATGAGAAGAAAAAAACAAATGCCAAGATTAAAATAATTGCGCGCTGTAGCAAAAAGCCTGACAAAATTGAGCCTGAAATTAACTGAAGCTGCAATCCTCACCGTATAGCACTCCCAGAGGACGCGTATAGCGCGCCTAAAGCAATTTCGTATAGCGCCCTAAAGCAAAGCGTACCGGTACACAAGTAATGTTTTGAGACGCTTTTGTTCTTTTTCTTTTTTAGTGCCGAACAATAACTGAGTGAAGCGATCTGCCCGAGCAAAGTTGTCTATTGTTGTAGTCCTCAACAGGGATTTTATATCGAGGATTGTTAATAATTTGTGGGGCTGTAACACATTGTTTGGGAGGGGCCCTGGGGGGGGGGGGGCGTATACTCCGTGTACTTTGTGTAGGAAATTCCCGGAAAAAGGGAGGGGGAGGAGAATTGTACTCAGCCCAGTGTTACTTAGGGGCGTGTGTTAGGGCATGTTAAGCCTTAGTCACGCTGCTCCTACATGATACAACGAGACACCGAGTTTCTCGGTAGACATGATGATGACAGAAAAATCCGCGGACACGTCTGAGGCATTTTCAAAACAAGTTTTGCTTCGTACATTTATGTATCGTTTGCGGACAGTTTCTGACCAATGGGACAGAATTGTCGTACAAGGAAGGAACATATGCCTCAGGCATGCAGTGTCTAGCAGACATCGTCTTTCGTGTGATGTGTTAGCACTAGCATTGTGATCGCAGGTTAAAGGGGGGGGGGGGAGGGGTCAAAGGAAGGTGGATAATCCACCCGTTCTCTATTATTTGCAATACAGTCGAATAAACTGCTCAATTTAATCGTTTCAGTGTGAATATTTGTGATGTATGGTATTGTTTGTTTGTTTTTATCCTGGGTAAACGGCAAAGTGCTTACATTATCACTTCTAACGCATACGCTATGCATCTAGCAGTCTTTTTTTTTTTTCTCGCAGTATATGTTATTCGGTGTCCCCTAACCGTTTATTGTTTTGCATCCCCGTGACCGAAGACGGCCACAAGAGTGCTGCGTCGCAGTGCTAGTGTCCTTATTGTCTTTTTTTTGTTTTTTTTTTTAACATGGAAACGAGTCGTAATTTGGTTTTTCTTTGTTTGCTATTCGCAGACTCTGCGAGGTCATGGACCTTGACCCCAAACACATCCTCATCTGGTTAGTGATCTTCTCCAACATAGGGGCGCAGCGACACCTGTCGGAGACCCTCCGAACGTCATCATCATCTCCAACCCTCAGGTCGTGTCCCTGGTAAGTTAACCCGATGTTGTTTTGTTTTGTTTTTCTTAGGTTTTTTTTTTTGAACGTTGCTGTTTGTTTTGGCAGGGCTTTCTTTTTATTAGTTTGATTAACCACTCAATCTACAGGGTGAAACAAGGAGACGGCAGGCTTTTTAAATCGACCGGAAAGTTCGGTTTCTTAACCTATTGCGCTACGACTTTGTGCAGCGTTGCCCACAGATGGTGCATTTCTTTTTGTAAAATTTGCAAAGAGTGAACTTACCTGAGGAAAAAGTAAAGAAAGAAAAAGGCTTAGCTCCTATGGAAACGCAGCGACGCCACCGGTCTGCAAACAACACGGCGCCGTTTCGCACGGGAGACAAGAGATGGCGCAAGCGGTCACGACGCCAACTGCCGCCAACGAACGAGCAGACGACGCCGAGAGCCGGCGTGTTTAGCAGACGAGGAACTGCAGTTCCTTGTTGTTACCGCGCCTGTTTTTGTTTCTGCGACTGTCGCCGCCTGCGGAACGGGAGCCGCTTTTGAGTCGAAAGGATCGTCTGCTAAAGTGCCGTCTCTCGGCGCCGTATGCTCGTTCGTTGGCGGCGTTCGTTGCGCCATCTCTTGTCTCCCGTGCGAAACGGCGCCGTGTTGTTTGCAGACCGGTGGCGTCGCTGCGTTTCCACAGGAGCTAAGCCTTTTTCTTTCTTTACTTTTTCCTCAGGTAAATTCGTTCTTTGCAAATTTTACACAAAAAAATGCACCATCTGTGGGCAACGCTGCACAAAGTCATAGCGCGATAGGTTAAGAAACCGAATTTTCAGGTCGATTTAAAGAGCCTGCCGTCTCCTTGTTTCACCCTGTATATACAGATTCGCGAGTGAGCCCCCTGGGCGCTGCCATTTCGATGCCCGCTCATCGAGCAAGCGTTAAGATAATATTCATCGCCCAGTCTCCAAGCGGCTATAGGACGGCTTCTGTTCTTTTCCAGACTGGTGTCCGCTTTCTAAACCGGCGGTGGTGAGATAAGCTTTGAAGCGCAGTTGTTGACAAACATATGTGTACAGTCCAGTCTTGTACACGTTGCTAAAAAAGTAATCGATTACGATTACCATTATTATTTGCTAAAAAGTATTCGATTATATTACTTGATTACCCGACAGCAAAAGTAATTGGACGTTACTTTAAGAAGTAACCGTTACTTTTCCGATTACTTTATTGTGTGAAGACTCACATCTTTAGCGCTCATAACAATGAACTACTTTCAACCTCGAAACCTTTCTTGTCACAAAGGAAATACGGGGGAAATACGGGATCTTGACGTGTATTTGAACTAACTTTGTTATATTTTGCACCCGCTTTAGACATTCTTCGGTTCTGGTTCTCCTATGGGCTGCGAGTTAATGCCGTAAGCAGGATTGTTTTTTATTTTTATTTCTGTGAGTGTGTGCGTGAGGGGGCTAGTTTGAACGAAGGACTTACAAAGCTACATTCTACTCTCTCAAACTTTGCCCTGAATGGCCTTTGTCACGCACTGTGGCTTTCCTGGGGCATCCCGATCCCAATCCAAGCTCAAAAAGAAAAAAAAAGAAACGGACATTTTACAGAAATTATACATACAAAGGGGTTCACCTCGTTTCCTACAGATCCGCCAAAACCTTTTTTTTTTTTGCTCGAAAAAAAAAAGCAAATATTAGTTTTGTCATTTCAGAAAAAAAAAAAGGTGTGTGGGGGGGGGGGGGAGGGGGTGTCCCGTGGAAAAATAGTAACGGTTAGAAGTAATTTTATTATTTCAAAAAGTAATCAGATTACTCTTGTGATTACTGCCTAATAAAAGTAATCCACTGATTACAAAATTACTCAAAAAGTAATCGATTACAAGTAATTTGATTACTTGTAATGCGTACGGTACAAGTCTGGTACAGTCTTTGTCAATAGGAAAGACCCAACCTGTTTATTGCGTATCCAATGTTTGTTTTTATTGCGGAAGACACGTTTACCAGAGACCCGCAGCCCGCCCTGAGGAGGAGTAGCTAGAACCGCCATGGATGACGTGGCTATAGAATTACTATGGAATTACACTATAGAATTACACTATAGGCTTTAGAATTACACAGCACTGTTCGTTAAGCTTTTATTTTGCACGCACTTTTCGCCTGTGAAGCTTAGCACACCGACCTCGTACAATTCTAATGACTATTACACCATAGCCTCCTCTATACTCACAAAGCCTGGCAGTTCGACGACGGAGCCATAGAGTGCCCGGTCGCAGATTTGGAGCGCGAAGATATGGTAGCACAGAACACCAAAGAGCCATTTCTCGGGGAACCTGGACGTCAGCGCACAGCTTTTGCAGCGGCGAGGACCCGGAAACACATTTGTTTGCTCGGGAGAATTGTGTTTCGGCATCTCGCCGCAGCGGGGCGCCAGTCACGTGGCTCTCCTCTCATCCATTGTCTGCCGCTCCACCTTTTCCATTTCGGCCGCCGCTTCTCGTGGCGATCTGCCAAGCTTTGTCAGTATATAGGAGGCTGTGCTATATCTAGGGTTCGGAGTTTTCGGTTTAAACCGATAAAAACCGATAAAAGTACGCCGAATCCATTTTCAGAAATTCGGTTGTAACCGAAAAAGGTCAGTTTTTAGGTTAGGCATTTTCGATTTAAACCGATAAAAACCGTTACAAGTACGTGGGATACATTTTCTAAACTTCAATCTTAACCGTAAAAGGTCACTTTGACCTTCCAGTCGTACCGCAGGGTCGCGGTGAAAAAGTGGAACGACAGTGTCTATCGAAACGTGTCCGAATGTACGGGATACACGGGTGCCATCATGACGTTTTGGTTTAATGTGCGCATCATCGATCGTAACGTGAAGTCCGAAATGCCCCGTGACTTTGCCATGTATGAGCGTGTTTTCAAACTCGTTGTAAGGAAGACTGACGTGATGCAAACTCTTCATGTTGTGTTGTGCGTCAAAGCGTCGCACCGTCTCTTTTGGCGCTCACAATTGGTTGCATGGCCGATTTTGGCTGAGGCAGCGCTTTATGTCCTCAGCCTGCCAGTTGGCGCTGAGAGGGCATTCTCGAAGCTCAGGGTCATATTAACAGGAAAGAAAGAGTGCGGATCAACGAGGAGAACCTGGGAAAGTACATGTGTGTTTACTATATTAAGATCACGTAATCCTGATGTACAGAAGGTGAAGTTCCATGTTTTTGGGCATAGGCTTCATATCTGCCTTGTTTGTACTTCTGTGTTGTTTTTTTCTTGTTTCTTTTACAGTTGCACACATTTGCCAAATGAAGTGTCCATTTCTTTTTCAGTGTATCTATGCCGTTATTCTTTGAGTGATCACAAATATCAGAGCTACAAGGATCATCTTATCCGGTGTCCGTTGGTGTTTATTTTATATTCACCGAAAAAAGCCGATAAACTTTTGTGGGTAAAAATATATGCCGGAAAAAGTCGAAAATTGAATTTTAAAGTAAACACCGAAAAAAGTACGCCAAATTTTGAAAAAATAGAAACCGAAAACGCTGAACCCTAGCTATAACACATGTCATGGGAACAAACTCGCCAGTCACGTGTCGCGCGATGGACTTTGAAGGGCTCGGTTGACTCCTGGGTGTTTCTACGTCAGATCGTGCAATGATGGTCCGGGTCATATTTTTGATATTTCTGTAAAATATATAAGTTAAAGCCATGTTCTCGGGAGGAGCATTCAGCTATATGCGAACGCCGTGGCTAATTTTCTTCCGGAGGTATAAAATCTTGAAGCTCGAGGCGGGGAAGGTGCCAAGGAACGAGAATCACACGCACGGTTGCTACCTATTGCGGTAACAGCCGCCCTATCACAGGAAGGGGTGACGTCACAGCTCACCCCACTCACGGCACCACGGTGGAAGAAAGGAGAGGTGTCTGAACAAGGCCAGCGAAGGCGGAAACATATTTCCCCGGGTTTCGCGCATCTCACGACAGGTGGCACTGTCGGGTTAGGGGCCTCCGCGCAGGCTTGGCCCCTAACCCGAGTAAGGGCGGTTCCTCGAGTGGCTCTCATCGGCTTTCTACTGCCCCAGATGTGTTGCGCCATCTCACGGTGTTTGTCAGAAATGCTGGCGAACCTTCGCCACAAGCGGCGCCGTTCCGATGTGCCTTTCGGTTTTTACACCGTGCACGGCACTCTAACTCAGACATGGTGGCACAACACATCAGTTTCGTAGAAAAGTTCGCTCATCTCCTCGGTGAACGCTACTCAACTTGACTTTGCTTTTTCCTCCGGAAGTGACGTCAAGTCTTGGGAATAACCGATGAGGCGAGGCGGTCCGCCAGTTGTGTTTTCGTGATCGTCACGCTGCGTTCGGGCCACTGTCCTTGTTGTTATTCGCTTAGCGTTTCAATGAGTCGTCGGACGTGAAATTCTCGGCCTTGCACCGCTGGATGCTCTAACAATAGCCCGGGATTGATAGAACTTCAGTGCTATTACGCGCGTAGAAAACCCAGCTGCTTCCTGTGAGAACAATAATGATGAATGGAGACGTGGCATATTTGACGAACTTTGAAATAGAATCCTGCCAACTTGCGAGCTTTTCTTTCTTTATGTTTTTTTACGTTGACGTTTTTTGGGTTTTGGAATTTTCACCCGCACCCCACTGCCCGGGGCACCGATGGCTTTGATTATCCACTGCTCTAAAGTCGCGGGCCATATGAAGCGATTCTGTCGCGTTCGGCTTTGGCGGGCGCAAACCGGCAAGCAGTCCACATTGTTCATGTGCTATACACGCGAAAAAAAGTCTCGAAGCATGAATTCTTTGGTTTTGAAGCCGTTTCCACCGCACATTTACTGCGGGAGAGCAGTTTTGACATGGTATACTCACGTTTCGCGATGTACCCCACGGTGAAAAGTAAAACAGAGTGTAAAGTTATGCTCATCGCCGCAACGTGTGGGACAAAGTACTTTGTCGAGTCAGCCAACTCGTGATAGAAACCTTCCTAAGAGCGAGGAAATCAGAGGATATTTGGCGAGCCAACTTTTGTTGAATGTTCCCCAACTGGCCTCCGGCCGTTAAAAAAAAAACGAGAGATTCTTGTCTACCCACAAACCATGGTATTTAAGTGGTTATTGGGCCCGGAATGAACCCCCTCCCTTTTTTTCTTTTCTTTTTGTTTTCGTTTTTTAAGAAAATGAATAAAACAAAACGCTCGGGGTCATAATGTCTATAGAGTTTAAGTCGTGCAACCGACAGGGCACGTGACACGCGTCTCTCAAGAATGTTTTTTTTTTTCAAAAAGGTCGAAATGTTTTTTGAACAGACGAGTCGAAAATAAAATACAGCGGAACGAGAAAGAGAAAATAAATCCAGCTGACGCAGCAAATCAGCAAATAACCGCTTTGATTCAGGACGCGTCACGCATCCTATGACGTCGTACATACAATAACCGCTTCGGTTCGGGACGTCTTTATGACGTCACGCGAAGGATCGTGTGACGTCATGAAGAGATGGCCCGTCCGGTGCAACGAGCGAACCGACGAAGAAACCACAGGTGACCGTGCAACAACAACAGGGTACACGTGCTCCGGGTAGGATCCGCCATGGAAGCGCTTTGCTCGCCGGATGAGACGCTTGCCATCACGGTCGGAACCCCCCAACGTGTTTGTAAACAAGCCTGTCCCTCAGACAGAGGGCGGCCCCTAAAAATAGCCTCCCGCTTATTGACGTTCGGAAACTGTTCGTGTACCTCGCGGCGTGCGTGATCGACCGCGCGATGCGCGACGGACGATGGAGTATTGATCGACTCCCTGCCTTGAGCCGGCGGGGGCCGTACGTCGTGCAAGAGACGCGGAGTTTCTCCGCATGGCAGGATGACAGAAATTAAAAATATCTGCGGACATGCCCGAAGCATGTTCGAAGCACGCTTTCCAGGTGTAAACTTCGAACATGCCTGCAGGCAATTTTTGTATGAATCAACGTGAGCGGACCGGAGAGTGCTTATACAAACGCAGACAGACGTGCCAAGAGCACAATATCACGAATCATTCATTACGCTCGATTTATGGTTTAGCCGGTTATAGCATGCAGACGCAGAAGATGACAGATGCCGTGACGTTGCAGTTTTGGTGCTCTTTTGATCGGCCCCGTCCGCTCGGAGTGTTGCTCCGACCTAAGATTAAACCGGGTGAAACGAAGTGTAATACACATACAGACATGGGGCTGTCTAAACTCGTGAAGCACAAAGTTGGGGCCGAAGTTCACGGAGCGCACCGATTGGCCTATCACGACGATGACTTCGCGCTTTTTTCGCCGGCGTCCAATCGGCGCGCTCTGCGAACTTTCGGCTGCAACTTTGTCTTTGACGAGTTTAGGGCCCATGGACGGACATACTGAAAGCGCGAGATGTAACGCGTTCGCGGCACTTGATTGGTTTGGCCGATGATGGCGCATGCGTACAACTGCGACAAATCGGTGACGTTGCTTATTTGCCTTTTCTTTATCGGCTCCCTCGATCCCTATAGCGTTGACTACGTATAACTGGAGGTGAAACGAAGCGTGTAGGACGGATTTTACTGGATTGGTTTAGTCTGCGTCCCATAAAACGGAATCAAACTATTCACGACTGTTGAACCTGGTTAAGCTGTTCGAACATTTTTCACGAATGTACATACGCTTAGTAGACGCTTATGGAAAACACACACACACACACGCACGCACACACAGACAGACACACACAAGAGACTTGGTGAAACCACGTAGAGAAGCTAAGCGTCTTGCCAAAACTCCGGCTACCCTCCTGAAGCCTGCATAATTTTCTTCTTTATTTTTTTTTACCAGCCTATTGTTTTGTTTCACTTCTCCAGGAACGCTATAGGCCTGTTTCTCTCGACCAGGGGCGCAAGTGCGCCTGTAAAACGCGCCCATGTGCTATCTGTAGATGCGCCCATGTAATGCTTGTATCGAGTATGAAGCGCCACTGCAGCTTTTGATCATGCATGAGTCGCGGTCGTTTACAAGCTGCGTCAGCATCTGATTACGCGCGGTAAAAGAGCGTCTGAAAGAATTCAAAAGATTTGAATAAACAAACGAAAAACGCAGCTCGCTCGGCCCTATCAAGACAATAATAGTAATTTTCTCTTTGCTTTTTTTTTTCATTGTCTTTGTGTTTCTTCTTAATTCATCCACGAGGAAATTCTACCAGCTTAACGTGCGCGAGCAACGTAATAAAGCGCAATGCTTCGCAACCGAAACGCGCCCGAGAAATATTATATTTTTCTCGCCAGAGCCACTGCCCGAACTCGGGATGCTCGCTCGTGGGACTCCCCACAGGCGATATAGACAATTCCGATAATCACTTTCTGAGCGCTGGCATCTTTGTTTGCTGAGCGTTACGAGCACGTGCAATAGGGAGTTTTCGTACACCGCGTTCCCCCTCCGCTAAGCCCTCCGCAACGAAGAAGCCGCTACTGCGCCTGCGCGCCGATGGCCTGTACTGTAGAGTTGCGGGTATCGTAGCGGGTTGCGGAGAGCGTTGCGGGACGCCGAAAACGAGCTAGGAAAACTCCCTAGTAGCTCCCTTCTGCGGAATATCGGACCCCGCGCTTGTCCCCTCGGTTCATTGACTTGGCATTTTAGCCCGGGTGATAAGCGTTTGAAAAAAGCGTGACCGTCGCTATACCCTCTGTGCTCCAGGGCGTGGACTTCACCTCGTTGAACGGCCCACATTATTTCCTGTGCTATACCTTGCGCCATCATCACCATTTCTTTCGGCCGTGGACTTCACTTCGTTCACGTGCCACGAGATTTCCTGTGCCATGTCATGCGCCATCATCACGATCACTTGTATTCTCTTTGCTTCGGGGCATGGACTTCACTTCATTCGCTCCCCGCGTGATTCCCGGTGTCATACCCAGCGCCATCACCACCATCACTTGTATCCTTCGGGCTTCAGGGCATGGACTCGTCGTACATGATTCTTTGTACCATACCCTGCGCTAAGCCATAGCCTGCTATATACTGACAAAGCCTGGCAGATCGCCACGAGAAGCGGCCGCCGAAATGGAAAAGGTGGAGCGGTAGATAACGGATGGAGAGAAGAGCCACGTGACTGGCGCCCCGCTGCGGCGAGACGCCGAAACAGACTTCTCCCGAGCGAACAAGTGCGTTTCAGGTCCTCGCCGCTGCAAAAGCTGCGCGCTGACGTCCAGGTTCTCCGAGAAATGGCTCTTTGATGCTCTGTGCTACCACATCCTCGCGCTCCAAATCTGCGACCGTGCACTCTATGGCTCCGTCGTCGAACTGCCAGGCTTTGGCCAGGCTTTGTGAGTATAGAGGAGGCTATGGCCAAGCATAATCACTATCACTTGTATTTTCTCGGGCTTCGATGCAAGGACTTCGCTTCATTCACAGCCGATCCACGTGGATTTCCCGCAAATGTCGATCACCCTGCGTTTCTGTCATCCGTCATGCAGACTCTGTATTCTCTGGACTGTAGGACATGGTCTTCACCTCATTCACGAACCGCACGGTTCCCGGTGCCATACTCTGCGCCATCACGCTCATCAATTGCACTCTCCGTACTGCAGGGCATGGACTTCACCTCATTCACGGCCCACATGATTCCCGGTGCCGTACTCTGCGCCCTCGGAGCGTACCTGGTGCTCCGCTGGAGGGACCCCGCGAGCCTGCGGCCCCGCGACCCCCGGAGCTGCTGGAGCTCCAACGGGAACTGGACATCTGGCGCAAGGCGTTCCGCTCGCTGTCCGACTACTCCAGGGACGAGAAGCACGTCAAGGACATCCTCGAGAGGAAGGTCAAGAGGCTGGAGCGTATGCGCCAGCGGAAGATCTCCGACATGCGCTGCACCGAGGAGGGCTTCAAGCAGAACCTCCAGCTTCTCAGCGACAAGGTGAGGATGCCAAGCTGTGGTCTCGTGTGGCCTCCAATGATCTCGTGGCCTTCGTGTTTCAGTCACTGGGAGTTTAAAGAGTGACGACCAGTTCGCGCTTTCCACTTTTCCCTCGCTTCTTCCTCTCCCCCTTCTACCCTGTCCACCGTTGCCTGTTTCCTCCTCCCCCATGGTGAGGAGGATCTTCTGCCTTGCAGAATCTCGAGTCTGGTCGTCGGCCTTTAAAAGCGATAGTTTTGTATGAGAACCCGCTTGTGACTGCCTACGAGAAAAGAACAGACCTCTTTTCGGGTATTCCCAACGACAGTATGTCAATAGCCTTTGGACGCTTATCCTTTTCTTTTTTTTTTCTTTTTTGTACTCTATTCGTGGGCTATAATTTCTGTGGTGGTTTTTTAATGAACGGAGGAGTTCGCTTGTACAACACTTTTAATCGGTGTTTATACACGTGCTCCCGTACTTTTATAGCCACAGAAAGTTGTCCACTAGTATGGCTGCAGATTATTCACGGGAACAAATCGACGTCCCCTATCTATAATTCAATGGTCGCTTGTAAGTTGTAACGTGGTCAGGATTATTTCGAGCCCGCGGTGAAAGAATGGCGGGTAAAGATGAATGGCGCGTCGACTGTCACGAGCCCGAATCGAGTGCTCATGCAGGGCCCGTATCCAACCTGTGGGCCGCATTGAAATATCGTCACATTCTGGAAATCGCCACATGGCTACCAACAACGCGACCGCCGAGTGTATGCGTGGGAAAGGAAACCTCACAGGGGCTTATACGAAAAAAGCTCCTGAGGAACAAAAAAAAAAGTATTTATTTATATGCGTGATGCGAGTCCTACGATATTACAACCCCAGGGAATATGACGTTTCTTGGCTGCAGTGGAGAGATATTCAAGATTTTGCAAAATAAATTTGTACGACTCGAGCAAAAAAATATATATATTGTCCGGTATAGGAATATTCAATGATTTTGCAAAGTGAATCTATAAGACTCAAGCAAAAAGAAATAGTGTCCGGTCTAGGAACAAAAAGCACACGTCTCTACGGTTCGAATATATATCGATTATTTTTGTATTATTTCTGTCTATTGGTGTCCCGGAGAATATTGCTAGATGCGCAGTTTTCCGACTGGAATTAATCGTGTACAGCGTTTTACGGCGAGCAGGCGAGAGAGGGCGCAAGGCCTTCATGGACGGGAAAGCTGGGGATGTGGCGCAGGAATCCATTACGTCAAGTTCACTCCCTGCGTCAGCGATCGCTCTGACATTTTGAGAAGGGCGCGAAGAAATGATGTACAATGAAACACAAGCAGCAGGTGGAGCCGGCACCGACACAAAATTAAGACTTGCGTCATTGCATTCCGCGAACAAAACATTACCAACTCAAGATCCGTGTGTGTGGGTGTGTGGGTGTGCTCTTTCTATCTTTTCTACGGGGTGTCCCCCAACAAAACAAAAAGTTACAAGTTTTGTTTTGTTTCTTGGCAAAAACAAATTACGCATTGCCGAGCGCTCATTCGCCGCCCATACGTAGCGTTAGCGGTCCATTCCAGATGCCAAAGTTCCAGCACTAACCGTTATTGAATTCAAAAGCTACTGCGTGATTTTCTGAAAGTTTTAATAGGAAAATGGAAGCCGACCGAGCTCTACGGCGACAGTCACCGAAAACGGCCGAAAATGATCCCAGTTTTCCCATTGAAATTTTCAGACAATCTTTGAATATGATAAGGCTTAGTGCTGATACTTTGGCATCTGGTTCGTGCCGCTAGTTCTACGTATGGGTGGAGAATTAGCGTTCAGCGATACGTAATTAATTTCAATTTTTGCGCTGTCTCCGATTTTGATAAAATGTGGCGTCACCTATTAAATCTCCTCTCGATCCCCACTATAGATCTACAAAATATCTCGCCTCTTTTCTTCCCCAAACCTCGATAGATTGGAATCGTTTTCCCGCGCCCCTAGTCTCAGTGAATGATATGCTGCTGATTTTAAAATTGCGATTACTAATTTTCTCGTTGTTCCTTGGGCATTGTTCCTATTTTTGCCTCGTTTCTTGTTCTACTCATTTTTTATATCTTTTTTTCCTTCGGGGGAAAATTAAAATATTCTTGAAGTTCAGTTAAAGGCGTGACGGTGTAGCACTCGGTTTCAAATGCAAGTCCGATCGCAGCTGACGCTAACGACCCGACGGGGCCAATCAAGCGGCGGTAAAAGTGCACCCTCATGCCGATCGTCGTCTTTGTGCGTCGTTCGCCATCATCGCCCAAACCAATCACGCGCATAAAGAAAGCGTGGGAAGGACGCTACATTCGCTGCGCTTCGTTGGCTTATATATATATATATCAAGCTAAGAGAGACGACAAGCGGCATGACGATGCACTTTTCGCACTGATCGCTCGGTTCTATGGGATTGTGGCGATCAGCTGTTGTCGGACTCGGCGTGAAATGTAGCCCAGAATTATGACGTCATCGCATTGAGATCGAAAACGAAGGCGCCGATTGGACGCGAGTGTAGCTGCGTCGGTGTTCGGCGGCTGGGCCATATCGCGTCCAATGGGCGCGTCATCAAGACGCTTCGGCCGATGACGTTCCACGGGGGGGGAAGGGGCGGGCCTCCCCCCGCCCCTCCCCCTGTGGAGAGGAGGGTGTTCGCGGTATTAATTGTATGCGGAGCGAAAGTTCGTCTGCTTCTTTTGTGTGTGCGTGTGTAAGGGGGGGGGGATTGTGGAGACGTCCGAAGGACGCCGAGCTCTGATTGGCTCAGATTGAAGGATAGTGGGTACACCTCGAAGCAAGCACGCCCGAATTGTGCAAAGGTCGTATACATATCAGATAAGATAAGAAGAACCCACGCGTACGGCATATGGTTCGCGTCCGGGCATTATAACGTGAATAGCTGAGCCAGCAAAAATCAAGGTTGGTAAAAAGAAAAAAAAAAAAACAGCGCAAAAAAAAACAACGGTGGACAAGAAGATTAAGTGTCTAAAACAGAGCGCTGACTCTCAACTGATTTATTGGAAGAAAGCACAAATCGACAAGCGTCACGGATCATCAAAAACATAAAGTCACCGCTCCCTCGCACGTGTCAAACCTGTTCGAGAAAGCCAACTCTTTGTCAAATAATGCGATAGAAGGCGAACTGACGCACCTTTCTATTTGCTTCGAAATATAAAAGGCTTCTAAAATTTCTCTAGTCATCTGCTTACTGTGTCGTCCTGAGATACTCGTTTTATCAAGAACGGGTTGGCAACCACACCTACATATCACAGTGTACTGCCAGGTTGCCTTGCTGGCGATGATCTAACCGATAGAGCATGTTCTTTTAACCTCTCGTTCACACATCTGCCGGTCTGTCCGATGTAAACATTGCCACGGGACAATTTAATGTTGTAAACTACACCGACAGCGCACGGCACGTACAGCGCTCTGTCTGCACACTTCGTATTCTTGTCTCCGTCTTTTTTTTCGCTGTTTTATTTTTGTTAAACATGTACCACCAACTTGCCCAACTTTCCACCATATTACAAAGTCGTTTGCTGCCGTGAAAGTAGCCTTCTTTTCTTTTATGACTATTCCTTCAAACTTATATCTCTCGGCTTACAAGCGTTATCAAGGCGTAGGAGTTGCGTGTGATATTTTAATGTTGAATAGAGCAATGTAACGAATGGCCAAATAGATAGCAGCTTGCTGTCTTCTGTTAACTTTCACAGGCCTCTGCGTTTCACCAGACATTCCTGTTTATTTTATCATCGTTCTCAGGATAGAACAAACCGATGTCGGATTACCGTATGGAAATGTATTTCAATGTCATTTCACAAAATATTTAAATGCTTTTACGAATTATGTGTATTTTAAACGTGAACTTGAAACTTCTATCTACCCACCATAACCATATCGTTTTCCTATCCGTGTGTTGTACATTCGTATAATCACGAACGTGCTTCATACCAAGGCTTCGGGCACTTTGAGGCACTGGATTAATGAGTGTTATTATAGTATTATCGTTATTATTATTGTGTCATTCCGCTTTCGATGTAGCAACCGGGTCCAGATGCCGGCAGATTGGAGACACAGCAATCGGTCTTCTACTCGTTCGAAACGATTCGCGGTTACTTCTGGTGCTTTTATCTTGCTACACAACAAACGTGACCATGCGAATGTTGTAAAGTGTCTCTAAAATTTGTGCTATTTGTGTTTTCAAGGCAGTAGTTAACTTACCCGTCAGAACATTATAGCAAAGCATAAGGCCACATCTGTGTCTGATAAGCCAGAACTATGCCGACCTCGGAACAAAGGCCCCCACTTTTTTTACATTATTTTTTTGTAAAAATATACTACAGAATGTCCCCCAAAAAATTTACAGTTTTTTTTTTTTTTTTACCGCATAAGTAAACTAGGCTTTGCCGAACGCTCATTCTCCGCCCAAAGATAGCGTTAGAGGTCACAACCAGATGCCAAAGTTTCAGCCCGATCCGATATTTTATTCAAAAGTTATATGTGATTTTCTGAAAATTTCAATGGGAAAATAGAGTCCGTTTTCGCCCGTTTTCGGTTTCTGCTGCCATAGAGCCCCATGTATTCGAAAACTCCGTTGGCTGCCATTTTCCCATCGAAATTTTCAGAAAATCACCCATAACTTTTGAAAAAGGTATCGGATCGGGCTGAAACTTTGGCATCTGATTGTGACCTCTAGCGCTACCTTTGCGCGGAGAATGAGCGTTTGGCGATGCCTAATTTATTTTTGTGGTAAAAACAAAAAAACAAAAACAAAAAAACCTGTAAAACTTTTTTGTGACAACCTGTATATATAAGCTCGGTGAATTCTATGGTTGAACGGCTTGTGTGCTATTTCATTCGCAGTACAAGATCCATAACCGAGGCCTTCTGGTCAAGACGGGCATTGTCCTCAGCGTCGTCATCCTGCTTTTTTTCTCCAGAGTTTTCCCAACCTTCACCTAAGCCTGGGTGAGTACTGCACCGCTTCTTGGGCTATATTCATAAAACAATAGAACAAGGGAAAAACAAAAACAAAGAAAACGTCGCTTCAGTGAAACAAACTAAACATGATCAAATTCGGTCAGTCTAGAGGGCTTGAATGTGGCACATGTTGCGAAAATGTCCCAAAAGCCTGGATTCATAATGATGAAGCAAACTACACCAACTTAACATAACAATATGACCAATTTAGTTAGACGTTTGACCTCCCATGAGGCAGACATCATTAGCGCGTGCTCACGGACACGAATGGTGCGATGGTAAATGGATGGATGAATGAATGAATACGGCTGAATTTTCCTGCAATATGGGCGGCGGCTTGCGCCACCTAGCCGGCGTTTTCCGCTTAAAGAAGGCATCTCAGTGGCAGGCACTTACTCTGGAAAGACGTCCCCTTTGGAGAGAAGCTAGTAAGTGTCGTCTGCTGTGTTGCCTGTACCCTTTATAACGGGCGATAGCTTGCGCCACCTAATTTAGAAACCAAAAGTACGATTTTTCCTCCCCGCCAGTCTCCTTCCCCTCTAACTTTTTGGTAACTATCACCAGGCAATCTGAGGAGTAGTGCCAGGAGGACCCCATTACTAGAAACCCAGTGTTGCTAACACAGCTAGGCAATGCGTGCACCTCGAGCGAGGACTCTCTTTGCGGACAGTTCTTATCAGCTGAAATCTCGCTCCTCCCTATTATACGACACGAACGAGAGAAGACGGCATCAGCGCTGTACGATGTCTTCTCCAGACCTTGTCTTCCTAGCACGAATAATTCTATGAATTTGACACCAGACGCCATCTTCAAAGGCAAGATTATGGACGTCTGCAAGCAGCCACGCGTCAAAAGCTAGTCTGGCCACCATGAATAGAAGACTACCGTTTGGGCGACAGACTGGCAACCGTGGGCACGACTTGGCAAGCTTTAACTTGGAGCCACAAAATAAGCTACGCGTTGGGGTATCGGCACTCCAATTCCCCGGTTTTCTTGTGGGCACCGCCATTTTTGTGCTTAGATTCGAAAATGCGACTTTCTGCGCTTTCGACTCGGTGTGAGGAAGCTCAGGCGATATCGTTTTGCTCTATCGCGAACTGTTTTAACAGGAGAAGACCTTTTTCCACGATTCCATAAAGCTTCAGATAATTGACAACCATGATTGTGAGCACCAAGATGGCGGAAGTGTCTCCGAAGCTTATTTAGTGCCTTTAGCTTGACTATCAGGTGGTTCACTTACGCCAGCATCAAGATGGCGGTGCCATCTTGGATGTCGTGGCTTCCAGTGCGGGCGAAAACCTTGTTTTGCCGGCGCCACGTCAATAGAAGACGCAGGATAAAAGCGTAACCGTCACCCGTTGTCGTTTCACCTGACGCCTGTTTCTTACTATTTGCAAGTTAAAATGTTTTTTTTCATACCGGAAATGTTTACTAGGAGATTGGGGACGAGAGTAAACGAACCCTGCGTACGACAAAGTTTTGAACCTTTCGGTCACCACGGTTCCCAGGCTGGATCGCCATCTTGGGCGCCCTTCTGCTCCTGGTCCTGGCGGACCTGGACGACCTCGAAGCCATCATGGCGCGCGTCGAGTGGACGACGCTAGTCTTCTTCGCCGCCCTCTTCGTGGTCATGGAGGCCCTGGGCGAACTCCAGCTCATCTGGTTCATCGGCCAGCGGACCCAGGCCTGGATCAGCGCGCTCCATCCGCAGTCCCAGCTCCCGATCGCCATCTTGATCGTGACCTGGGTGTCTGCCCTGGCCTCCAGTCTGATGGACAACATCCCCTTCACCACGGCCATGGTGAAGATCGTCGCCGGCCTGGGGCCCATGGACTCCCGGCCTCTCGTGTACGCCCTGGCGTGGGGCGCCTGCCTGGGCGGGAACGGCACGCTGATTGGCGCGTCGGCCAACGTGGTATGCGCCGGAGTCGCCGAGCAGCACGGACACCGCTTCACCTTCTTCGACTTCTTCAAGTGAGAACGCGTCGACGGCAAGAGCGCCTGTCTGTCCCGGCCTGTCTGTCCCGGCCTGTTTGTCCCGGCCTGTCTGTCCCGGCCTGTCTATCCCGGCCTGTCTGTCCCGGCCTGTCTGTCCCGGCCTGTCTGTCCCGGCCTGTCTGTCCCGGCCTGTCTGTCCCGGCCTGTCTGTCCCGGTCTGTCTGTCCCAGTCTGTAGAGTAGACGTAATTTTTCTTTTTCTAACGGAAGGTTATATCGTTTTACGGTTCACACGCTGTTCACACATCGTACAAAAGACGCCTTGTTCGTTGCAGACATGATGACAGAGGTGTGTGCGGACGCGTCTCAAGCATGTTCCAAGCATGTTTGCTTCACACATGCGCATGAACATGTCTGCAGACAGTTATGTTATGGCCAATGTTACAGGACCCTCGTACAAGGAAGAAGCACGCCTTAGAGACCGTCAGCCGACCGACTTTTGTATGATGTACTAGGCCGCGGCCACACATGCTATTGATAATAATATCAACATCATACAAACATAAAGATGTCGTGCCCGCGGTCTAAGAGTTTCACTTCAGTTGCCAGTCAGCTGCAGTTCGACCTTGGTTATATGTATACGGCCGCTGCTGACGTGCTACGTGGGAAAAAATGTAAGCGTGAAAATGGCGGGCGACGAAACCTACGATTCACGAATACGCGAAGATGAATTGAGTCAGCTAACGTGGATGGGCGACATTTTCCCGTGGAAAATTTCTCGAAACCACCAACTTTTGAAGATGACAACATGTTTGTTCTGAAACGCTGCGGTTCGGGGACCGCTCGCGCTACATTTGAGTGGAGCGTTCGGCGGCGACTAAGTTATTCTTGCAACAAACATAATAAAAAAAACGTTTTTTTTTGTTTTGTTTTGTTGTTGGGGGGGGGGGGGGGGGCGTTAGGTGTGTATATTCGGCGTCAACTGTTTTGTGCTAGACATTGTCAGGGTTATAGAGTGGCGTTCGCAGTGCTGCAGCCTGGCACTGCTACAGAAGCATGAGCACGTGACTTCCCTTTCCTCCCTTTCCTTCGGATGCACCCTCTCGCCGAAGTAGCTCTGTCCGTGTTATTTTTCGCTCTGTTTTTTTTTTTACCCTTGTACAATGTTAGACCAACTAGCCCACCTTACCACTGTGCTATAGCTCTGACAGCGTTGGACCACTGCGGAAGCTACGTTAGTCCTGACAGCGTAGCCCGAAATAATTGACGCCGAGAAAGTGTAGTCTGTACGAGTACACTGAACGACACTGTTAGTGAAAACAATTGCTGTTGCTTTCTTTTTCTGACGTTTAATGTCTGTCATCAAAGCTTCATACTTCTGTTCACATAAAGAACCGTACTAAAAAAAAAAAAGCCCGGGTGTTTGTGGAACATTACTAATTTCCCTCTACATGTATAAAACTTTGACTGCGAGTGCGCACCCGAGGCTCGCGAGGCAACCGAAACCATTCTTTACCGTTCTCACCCTGTAAGCGAACTGTAATCGAAGCTGCAGAATTCGGCGCCTGACCCTTTAGAAATAAGTTTTAAAAAGAAATGGCTGACGTCGTGTTCGCGCTAACAGTGTCGCTCACTGTAAAAATCGGTATAATTTTAGTCTATCGCCGTTTTTTTCAGTATCTTTTTCCTCTCTTCTATTTTTTATTTTTTTTTTTCGTCAAGGCCATGTAGCGTGTTTTGATTCGGTTGTGTTTTTATTTTTGTTGTTTTTGCTCCTGTTGCAGCTTTATTTCAAAATTCGCGCAACTGTCGTCACGAGGAAGTGGCGTTTGCACAACGCGGCGACAGGGGCTGGAACCCGGGGGCTCGGGCCCCGAGGAGGAAGCGCGGCGCGAACGCTTGCCAGAACACAGAGAGAGGGTTGCGCAAGGGTCGGCGCGAGACGTGCAATCGGGACGCTTGCGCAAGCGAGAAGGCCGTCGTCGTCGGAGTCGTCAGCTGTTTCCGCGCCCTCGCATTTCGTCCCAGTGGCAAAACTTGGCGTGGCCTAAGGCCGGCCCACCTCGCGCCGCGTATAGAAGGAAAGCGGCTGTTGCGACACTATTTTGGTTTTTGCGTCTCGGACTGCGGGAGATCGGACGGAAGAAACGCGAGGGAATGTGTGTGTGTGTGTGTGTGTGTGTGTGTGTGTGTGTGTGTGTGTGTGTGTGTGTGTGTGTGTGTGTGTGTGTGTGTGTGTGTGTGCGTGCGTGTGTGTGTGTGTGTGTGTGTGTGTCGTGTGTCTGTGCTGTGTGTGTAGATGTCGTGTGCGTGTGCGCGCACACACACACACACACACACGCACGCACACACACGAGCGAGTATGTGTACGTTCGTGTGTGGCTGTGTGTGTGGCTGTCTTTTTGTGTTTTGTCGGCCTCGTGTGAACCCGGTTGCGAGTAGGTTGCGCCACGGTCTATTTAATATTCTGGCGAAGCTTTAAAACGGTGGAACGCACGTCTGAAGAAAAAAAAGAAAAAGGACAATCCCGAAACAGTTACACGTGCGTTATTATTAATATTTTTTTAAGGAAGTTCTCAGTTGGTTGCGTCAAAAGCATTTTTTTGCAATTTCTGTACGGAAAATAACCACGTGTAATTCTACTTTAAAATAATTATATAGAAAAAAACACAGATCATGCTGTCGATATATTTTTTTTGTGTTCCGAATTTTGTGCGTTTTATGTTGGAAGCTTTGACCGTAAAATCCTATAAAATCCCCTAAAAATACAACAACAACAAAAAAACTACGCTTTAGAGCGACAACACTTCCGCCATCTTGGGACCTAAAATCGTCCGGTGCAGTTATCCGAGGCTCTACCTGAATTCACGGGAAGCGTCCCCCCCCCCCCAGGAAGGTTGAAACAGTCCGCGACAGTGCAAAAAGGATATCGCCCGAGCTACCCGACGCCTTATCCAAAGATGAGGAAGCTGTATTTTTGTATCGCAACGATCTCCAATAGACTTGTTCCAAAACTCGGAAGCACCTCATCGCGGCGTAATGCCACGTTACGCATTGTGGGAATCAGTGGGCAGCAAAATCCATACGGATCTCTCCACGGCTGCTGGCCTGCAGACTCCCAGAATGCAACGCGCGCGGTGACGAATTTCTGGAAGTAGTCTATTGTGCTCTCTCTGCACTAAGAACCAAAATGGCGGCGCACAGACACACACACACACACAAAAGGGGGGAATTAAGTGCCGTTACTTTTAGCATGGATATTTCGTGGCTGTTGGACATCCGACCTTTCTATGCCGTGTGGCAACGAATTCAAAGACTAGATGGGCACTCGCCAAGTAATCCATGGTAACTCGCAGTCAAACACTATCGCTATAATGGCCCATTAGACCATACAATAAACTGTTTCCGCTAAGTCTGCGTTTTTGGCGCTTTTTTCTCTTCCCTGCAGGGTCGGCTTTCCTGTGATGCTACTGACGACTGCCATTGCATCGTTTTGGTTGCTCTTCTGTCACGTTTTGCTCGAGTGGAACTCATAGATGCAAGAAGAAGAAAAGAAAGACACCTTACGTTTGTTGTTTTGTTGCGGAAAAAACAAGAAAAAAACACTTTTTATACACAATATCGCACACAATTTGCTGAGCCGCTTGGTGTGACTTCCGTTGTGAATCCAACGAGACAGCCGTTGTCGCCGCTGCAGCTCTTCCGCTGCTGTAAGATCTGTACAGTCTGTACACACGTAAAAAAGAATAAGCACCACCAGGATCTGTCAGTGCTCGTAGATCAAGTACCGACGCAGTGCTCCGGGCAGCACGTCTAGCGAGAGGGCCTTCTTGGCCAACTGAGGACCGACCCCCAGGATCTTCCGGATGCTGAGCCTCGCCTGGTGCTTGAGCGGCTGAGGTGTCGCCGCCAATTCTACCAGGGCTTCCTTGGCTTCGGGACCCAGTAAGAGCAAAGACCTCTCCACGGCAGGTCTGTAACAGGTCTCCGCAGCTTCAAGCACCGTGTCCAAAGCGTCCCCCCGTAGCCGGTGAACGGACCGCAGGATCCCCAGAGGATCCTTGGACTGCGGCCGTAGGATCACCCTCGCGCCGTATCTTAGGAGTAGCCGGATGAGCGAGCTCTTGGGTTCTTCCTCCTGTCCGCAGAGGTACTCTCCCAGCGGCGGCTGAACCAGAGGCGACCCCCTGGTTCGGCGTACGTCAGACCGTTGGGGTCTGCGCCGCGTTCCAGAAGCAGACGTACCAGGGCCTCCCGGTCCTTGCAGCGTTCCGAGAGAGCCAGATGGAGGGAGAGCCCACGATCGGAGATCCGGCGTTGACGTCAGCCCCGGCGTCCAGGAGTAGTCTAACGGCCGCCATATCTCCACGGAGGATGGCGAAGTCCAGCGGACTCGGATGCCTGTACCCGGGAGCCATTCTTGCCTTTGCACCGTTGTCGATGAGAAGCTTGACCGTTGACAGGTTCCCCGAGAGCACGGCGTAGTGGAGCACGGTCCGGCGGTCGTGTCGGTCCGGCGCCATGGCGTTGACGTCCGCGCCGTGCTTGAGCAGCAGCTGAACCGTCTCGAGTCCGTGCGGATGTCTGGCGGCCTTCATGAGCGGCGTCAGGCCTCCCCGGTCTCTAGCGTCCGGTTCGGCGCCATACCGAAGCAGGAGTTCGATGAACCTTACGTTCAGCGGGCCCACCAGGTTGATTTCGGCGCCGAGGAAGTACCTCGCGTTGGGGTTGGCGCCGTGACGCAGCAACATGTCGGCGCACTCGTAGTGCCCGTTCTTGACGGCGAGTCTGAGCGGTTCGTCGGCGAGCGTGGCCCTCGGAGGGTTGCCGAGGAGCGGCTTTGTCTGCGCCGTGAAGCACACCCGAGCGTTACCCTGGCACACCAGCGTCTCGGCCGTGTGCAGAAAGCCGCGCTCGGCGCACAGGTGCAGCGCCGTGTATCCCACGTCGTCCATCGCGTCCACGTCGCAGCCTCGTACCAGGAGCAACTGGACGGCCTCGTCGTACTGCTGGTAAGCCGCGTAGTGCAGAGGTCGCAGTCCCTGCGTCACGGGCTCGTTGACTCGCGCACCGCACGCCAGCAGGATCCTCAGTTCGTCTAGGGGGCTAGCCGGATGATGGAGTCTGCCAGCTCCCGCTGAAGAGTCTGGAGACAGGGTGCCGTCGGCATGGCGAAGACTCCGGGACGGTTCCCTCGGGCTGTGTCCTTTGTGTGTGCACCGCGCGCACACGCTGTAGCTCGACTGAAGTGGCCGCCCCGCAACAACGCCGGCAAAGCTCTGCTCTCCGTTATTTCGGGACGGCGGCGTCTTTAGCTTCTCTTTTAAAAGCTCTCCTCTCACGTGGTTACTGTTGCCGCCGCAACAGCGGCGGCAGCGCGCGCCTGGAGACGCTTCCGGTGAGCCAATCGTCCTGGCGAACGCACGCTCTTGACCGCACGCTGCTTGGTTCGGTCCCGTGGCTACGGGGCGGCAACCTTGGGCCCTGGAAATAGCTAGAATCCCCCAATGCCTCTCCTCCCTCCTGGCTGGTGTCCCAGCCCTGTCCCTCGCCTTCCCCTCCCCAGCCTTGTTTTTGTTTTGTGGTCGTCTTTTCTTTCGTCAGCGCGAAGCACGTGAGAATCTCCTGCACGTGATCGTTCGCGGAAGAAGCGCGAGATCGGAGGAACGGGTTGGGGAGGGTCATTCTCCTCTTGCCAGCGGTTCTTTAGAAGAACGGGTCCTATAAGACCGTCGCGGTGATTGTTATTTCTGGTGTTCCGGAACGTAGTATACATACACACACACATTCTCTCCTCCTACCCTCTGACATTGTCTCGAGGGGTGCCGGTCGCGTGACCGCGCCGGAGGTCGCTATACTTCGTTTCATCTCACGATATGGAGCGCAGCGGACGTTACGAGAAATCTCAGCCAATCCGGAGCTGGGAACGCCGCGTGTCGCTGTGCCGATGCTTACGTGACACTCGCACTGCTTTGGATTGGCTCAACCTATTTATTTATTTAAATACCTTAAAGGTCACTTCAGGAAGGAGATTACCTAAGACGAAAAAAATTTCGAGAAAGGAAAAACAGCTAAAAACAAATAAATTTGCCAAAGCGCAAAAAAACAATCTTTATTAATTAAAGCAAAAAACACAATTCAATCGATAATCAATCAAATTACTCATAAGCACCAAATCAGAAACAAGCTTCAATGGAACACAAATCGTACACGATCCCTAAATCTCGGAGAAATTATTGCGCGAAGACGTTCGGGGTCGGATCGCGTGACTATAGGCGCGTGCGCGTCGTTGCGCACTTTCTGATGGTCACGTGACATCAACGCCGCTTTCGGATTGGCTCCGGTGGCTCGTAGCGTCAGCTACGGCCCAGCATAAGGTGAAACGGAGTATAGTTGCTGCAGCCTATTCTACACCACCGGTCGTCGTCGTCTTCGTCGCGCAACCTGACTGTCGACATAAGGGCACTTTGTAACTGCGTCAGCGGAAGAGCACAATTCACGCGTTTTTTTCTTCTTCTTTGTTGTTGTTGTTGTTGTTGTTTCTTTTCTCGTCCCGTGCCAGCCTCGAAGTTTGGAAAGCCGGCCATCGGCAACTTGGAAACGGGCACATAGGGATCTGCGTTGCTACATAACGACGCCCGCTTCGCGGAAATGCGGGCGCGGCTTCGCGGAATTTTCAGATTGCTGCGTCCTCGTCTTCCGAGTTATCCTGTCTCGATCTCCGAATGCGAAATGCACGGAGGACACACACTTTGGGGACGCAGTCGCGCCGCTCGTGCACCATACAAAAGGCACGGTGTTTGGCCAGCGGGGACAGAATCGTCTTCGGAGATGCCTCCGGCAAGTCCGAAGTACGTTTGCTTCATAACGTAGCGAACGGGTCCGCCGACAGTAGAAAGTTTTAGGGAGCCGTTTTAGCACATCCCATACGGTACGTATGGGCCCTCCGGTACGCATTGCGCATGCGCGAGTCTTCTGCGGTAGCGCATGCGCATTTCCTACCGGAGGGCCCATGCGTACCGTATCGGATGTGCAGAAAACGGCTCCCTAAAACTCCCTAGTGTCTCCAGACTGTTCAACGGTTCGCGTTATGTCAGAACTTCAGAATGACACAGCCGTGACGTCATCGCTCGGAAGTCCGAGGGCACAGAAACGAAGCCACAGCAGACACTCCAATTGGAGATGAAGGTACGTTGGGTATAGTTTGACATAATAAACGGTGAACAAAAAGGGCATCTGTCATAAAATGATTATGAACTTAATCGGTCACCAGGTTATATTTACCGCTGTGTTGAGACACGTATTCATCCATGGCTTCCGAGATTGACGGTACTCGGAGAAGCTTTGCTCATCGGCGATCTCGAAGGCCACGCTTCACGTTGCACTCTTTGCGTTCGGGTGACTCGGAGGAAACGGAAGCTCCGACGACCTTTAGCTTCCATGATAACCGCGGTGAGTGTTTTACGATATATCGAAATATTAGTATGGGGGTAACCTGTACCAACACGAACAGACAACCTTCGCAAAAGATGCGCGCGCACAAACTCTATTTGACTCAGCGGTTTCCCCCTGCGCGCACAGTCGTGATGCGGAGATGCCACACGTGCAGCGGCGCCGCCATGGATATTGCTTTGCTGCAATACACCGTTGCCGAGGGTGAAGTGTCATTCAACGAAAGTAATATAATTGAATACTTTTAAGAGTCATTGTAACTGTAATCGATTACCTTTTTTAGAGTAAAGCGTGCAAGACTGCAAATTAGCTTCAGTTTAAACGAGTTCTGGCGCGTTCAAATATGAGCGGGTGGATCGTCGAACACAGCTGAATCCTTCGAATCTGGGGGCGGCTCGCGCCACCTATAGCTCGGAGCAAACGTGGCGCCATCTGTCGCTTAGCGAAAGAAACAATCTTCACGCGTTCCCGACCGCGTCCAGATGGCGACAGTGCTGCGAGCTCCCGCCGCCACTATCCGCAGCTTTGCTACTGCGGCGCAGCAGCGCTGGCGGCGTGCGCAGTGATTCCGTATGTGTGTGTGATCGTGTGCTCCACTTGGCCCGTGGTGCGTCGGCGCTGAGCTGCTGTATCTGCTGTATCTGCGAACCCCCCGAAAACCCCGCCGCCGGAGCGAGAAGCCTGTGACTTGTTTTTTTTCGTGCCGTTTGTGTGCCGTTTGTTCGCGTGCTGGCCACACATACCCGACGTGGACGACCTTTCGAACCACCTACCTAAGGATGTAGACTGCCTCGGGATTAAGAAGACGAAAGGACAAACACACCGCCGTCGTCGAGCCGGATTTAGGTGAGCCATCTCACTCTAATCGGCGACTAGAAAAACACTTAAAAAAAAAAAAGATAGAAACAACTTTGAAAACTTTGATCATTCGTCGAACTGATCGACGTAGCTTCGACGCGCATGGTTAAGGAACGAAGTGACGAACAACAGGGATAAGAATGTCTTACGGTAAAATATTTGTATTATTTTTTTTTTGTGTGTGTGTGAAGCAGGATGAATGATATTGATACATCGTTCGGTGACGTCGTTCTAGCCCTCCCGCGTCACAATCCCGCTACGAAGTTGTGATTTATTCGGTAACGAACAAGGTCGTGTTGGTTTCTGTCGGAGGAAGCTTTGTCGGTGACGCGGAATACGACCCCGTCCGAAAGAAAAAGAAAGGGAAAAAGAAAAAAGAAGCTCGTATCTGGAAGCTTGGCGACGAAGTAACCCTATTCGAGGAGCAAGAAACAGACCTCCCGCTGCCGTAGCTGCATATGCTCGGCTGTTTTTATTTGTATTTTGATCGGGTTGTCTTCCGAGCCGGCAGTAGTTCGCGTTCGGTCGCCAGTGTTGAACGGCGGTGCTGGCTTCCTGCAGCGCGAACTACGTCATTGGCAGTGACGACCGCCTCCCCCACCCTGCGCCGGCCTGCCTGTTGACTTCGGCGCGGCGGCGCGGAGAGGAAAAATAAAACATGGCGTATTTTGTGAACTGCGCGGTGAGCGCCGTGGATTTTTCTTTTTTCTTTTTCATCTGTGATGCGCTAGTGGTAACGCTCGCTAAAACAGAAAAAGTATTAACAAAAAAACTTTGCGATTTTAGTTCGGTTGCGCTAGTAGAACTGGCCAATTCTCAGAACTCTCTACTCCTTGAATTTGATCGGTTCGATGTGTTTCTTTCCTAGAAGAGGCCGACATAATCGTACGCGGTGTTTGGGACCTGGGAGGAAGGGGGAGAGGGGCGATGATAATGATAATTATGATCACGCTACTTCTTCTCGATTTGATATCCAGTGGTGTGTAGCGTTTCGATTCGGGCTTGCGTTTGGTTAACTAGCACTTATCGCCGGTTCCCAAGCCCATCTCGATAACCTTACTTGTTTGTCTGTCGTTCGATAAAACTCTCTCCCTGAACTAATTCCGCTTGTTTATTAACTCGGAATCCTTTAACTGCAGGCTTACTGTCACCCGACCTTCTTTCTTTTTTTTTCTTTTTTTTTATAGATCTATTTCGCTATTTTTGATTTCATTCGTTTCCTTTTGGAGTACGCCAGATTGATGACTGTGCAGTAACGTTGCCAGTAGTAACAGCCAACAAAAATAATGATATGTCAAATGGGGAAAAAAAGAAAAAGGGGGGGGGGGGGGGCTAGGCTATGCTACCCGATATCTGTAAGGCGTCAGTAAATAGGTCTAGGGGGAGGGCAGAGCGAGATGAAAGAAAAAGTGGCAGCTGAGGGTTTTGACCTTGACCCCCTAAATACCGGTCGCCGCCGGCTTTTGCTCGACGCTCGACGCGCCTGGTCTCGTCAAGGTCGTACACGTCGCGGCGCTCTCTGCTCTTGGTCATTCCGTTCGCCGATTGCGATCAATTTCGCCGATCGAAATGCCCGTAAGCGCCGCGGCGTTTACCCCAAGAAAAAAAAAGAAAGAAAAAATCTCGATCGCTTTTTAAAGGTTTCTGGACCACGGGTACGGCACCTGGAATGCGCGCCCTCGACTGGCACTGATCCCGAAACGGCAACACTAATTGCGTCATTGGAGCCGGCTGTGGCGGTTGGGCGTAGAAACGCCGGCGAAAAAGGTCGAGCAGGAGGAAGGCGAGTCTCGCTGTGTGTGAGTCGCGGCGTCCCAACTCTAGTCTTGCTTTGGTTTACCCGTCCGCGGCTGCAGAGCGACTCGCCTGCCGCACCTGCCTTCTCCGCTCTGTCACCGCCAGAATCGCTGTGGGCAACTGCTTGTATCACGGTCAGGAGGCGGAAGTGCCACTTTTGGGGACGCGTTGAACACGCCGGTCGGAGTCGCCCTCCAGACACCATGACTATACGGGGCGCAAGTTCGTCTGCTTCGTGCACAGAGGTTGCGATGATGTCTGTACGCCAAGCTCTTATTGGCTGATTGGAAGAAAAAAAATAGTGGGTAGGCCGTGAGGCATGTACATTGAGGTCTACCCAGTATTCTTTCAAAGCCAATCGGAGCTCGGCGTCGTGCTGACGTCAAGGCTACTCCTGTTGCGAGAAGCAGACGACTTTGCTCTCCGCATTACCGCGTCCTCAAATGTGGTCCCTTCATGTACGCCGCATGACATCACAGAAGTGTTATCACGCCGCCGCGATTGTGGCGGTGTCGCAGTAGCGGTGGTGGATCTGGCAGGCGCCTGGTCGGCAGCAGGTTGCTCTCCTCCAGCTTGCTTGACAGTCCACGGAGCGGATTCAGCAGCCCGGATTTGGGAGGATTTGGGAGGCCGCGACGACGTGTCGACAATCGCGTTCGCTCGTGCTTTTTGCCGGGACTTCTAGCACCAACCGCCAGGATCGCGACAGTCCGACAGCGTGACGCGGCGGTATCCGTGAGTGGCGTGATTTGTCGACGCACGGGAGGAATAGGGAGCTAGAACGCTAAACATGCAAGTCGGAGACGGGAATTCCAGGCACCGGGTCCACTGGGGTCACTAAATCAGGGTGCGTGCAACTGCGCAACCGTTCGGCCCCGGTATTACGTGGTTCAAGTTCGCCATTTTGGTCTGTCTGGCAACTATGAAGCAGTGTCGTCCGCAGTAACGAAATCGCGGAGGGGGAGCAAATTGGTAAAGGAAGAAAATCATACTTTTGTTTTTTTAATTTCGAGGCTAGGTGGCGGAAGCTACCGCCCGTTATGAAGGGTACAGCCGTTAGCATCCATCCATCCGTCACATTGCCGTCACATTAACGATCCCTCGGTCACGAGGCAGCAAAGCAATCTTTGGGCGGCCAGCAATAGGCAATCGTGTGTACAGTGGCTAGCGATACGAGCTAGAAGGCGCGAACGGCGACCAGGCAGTACAGACCACGTGATCTAGCAGGCAGCGAGTGGAGGGTCAGAACGACAGTGGAGGTGTTTAAATACGTCTATGCTCACCCCTACCCCCTCCCCCTCGACGCTGGTGTGGTAGCCGTATGACAGCGTGGTCTGTACTGGGTCTGTACTGCCTGGTCGCAGTTTGCGCGTGCATTCTAGCCATGTCGCTGACTGTACTATTGACGCTGGTATCTTAACAGAGTGTCCTCGTGTGGGATTTGCCTGCAGCAACAATTTACGGCTTGGAATGCGGGAGCATACGGTAGGATGTCGCGGAACGGC
Organism: Ixodes ricinus; assembly: GCA_037355805.1. Taxonomy (NCBI): domain Eukaryota; kingdom Metazoa; phylum Arthropoda; class Arachnida; order Ixodida; family Ixodidae; genus Ixodes; species Ixodes ricinus. Next base: position 108,527 of record JAZHYW010063590.1, on the reverse strand, counting down.
GCTCGAGAAATGGTGTTTTGATGCTGCTTTCAGTTCACCAGTTGGATACCACTTATTTCGGGAAAGTTATCTCTCTTGACAAGACTCCTCCTACTTCCTCCGTCTCTCACAATCTTGCTTACAAGCTACGAATCTCTTGTATATTAGGCCCGCTTCAGACGGGGCAATTTCTCCCAGCAACTTGACGTCGCAACACCAGCAACACGGGCCGCCCGCGTTCACACGCAGCAACAAATTGCTGCAATTTGCATGATCATCATTAAATTTTATTTTTCTTGCACTGTTTGGACACAGTTACGCGCTATAAACGTGTTTTTATGCATTTAAATGTCGTTGAGAATACTAATGCATCTTTCTGAAACGGTTTATTTCCAAGAAAACAATCAATTTCAAACCAGAACCAAGTCTTTAGTTGTCATCATCACCGGCACGGGGTATCACGTGAAAATATCGCGCCCCTGATTGGCTGCAGCCGCTTCAAACGTCTTCGAATTGCTCCGAGTTGCTCGCTTGTTACGAGCCGGACCCGATCTCAGCTATTCATGTCGATCTAGGGAAAGCTATAGGGAACACAAAATTGCTGAGAAAGTTGCCCCGTCTGAAGCGGGCCTTAGTACAAAGGGGGGGGGGGGGGGAGGGAGGGAGGGAGGGGAGACACGGACACGGCTCCCTCCCTCCCAATCTTGAGAGTTTTCCTCCCTGGATTTATTGCATTGAATTTCCTTTACTTGGAAGTGTTAAAGCTACGATTAATCCCGGTGGCACATCTTGCGTTTGTCGATAAGTTCATATGTGTACAATGCTGCCTCAGTTCATCGGGCTCTAAACGTTGGACATGTACTTTTTGTACGTCATTTGGCCTGCCTAGCATTTTTCTGCGTTAGTTGCAGGTTTCCACATCTGACTGTTGCCGCAAAGAAAGCATTTTCCTTGGATGAGCGCAATCGAAACTTCGTGCCGATAGACCGTCTATCACGACATCCGCCAGTTTATCGACTTTTTTCGTCGCTTTCCTCGAATTGTTGTTCTGTGCGGCTGTCACCGCTAACGAGATGGTAAACAATGATTATTTCAGCGCCGCCCTTATCTTTTAAACTCGCACTCAGACTTGCAGCACGACGCGAACGACGACTTCGATAGCCCCGACCGTGCTTTCGCTCACTTGCATCGATGTTCGAGTGCCTGCGCGCTTTAGTGAGCAGACGGTTTATGTGACAGTCTTGAACAATCACCAGCCAAATAGCCCCTGAACTAAGAAGAAAAAAAATTGTTTGTGTTACGTGTTAGCTTAGGACTGAGTATTGGGATCTTTTGACTTGGAACTGAACCTGAGGATCTGCAAGTCGACACTATGCCTAAAATATCATGAAAGCCGCAAAAGTTTTTTTTTTTTTTTATCATGCAGTAAAGCGTTTCGTTGCGACACGTTGCAGCAAGACACGAAACATAGCATGAAGCCATTGGTACCATCCTCTCGATTTTATTACTGGCCCGCGTCGTCATGCACGATAACGTATCTATATCGGTGTGTGTCCCAGGAATTTTGCGAGATCGGGAGAAAGTTGGACACAAAACTTGCTTTCTTTTATGCCTTATCGCCAGGGTTCTCGAATCTGAAAAGGCCTTTTCACGTCCGCGTCTGAAACGTCTCCGGGCGAGTATATCACTCGCGGGATTGCCGCGCGGTACAGGACTAGGTTGTCACAATCGCGATATCTCGGCTCGTCGTCGAAAGCGCGGCGCTTGCCTTTTTGCCATGGCACGAGCACGAGCCGTCACAATCCTTCGCACCCTCTCGAACCATGTCCGTCAAGCGTATAGGGAGTATTCACTGGCGGCCATATCTGTGTGCGCGAATGCTGTGCGCGTGCTGATGGCGAGCTTTCACAGTTCTTTTGCAGCGTGCATTCCGCACCATCAAGAGTGCCGGTCTTAGCAGCCTATTGATGCGAGCTCGTTCTGAGCATGCGCTCTAAACAGCACCCACAAATATGGCGTCCAGTGAATACTACCTATAGACGCTTTCAGGCAGCATGGGCAGCGCCATAACCGACCTTCGGTTTTTTTGTTTCCTCCTATTCCGTTCGCTTTGCTTCATCATTACCACAGCGGGACAGGTCATTGCCTCTTTGGGTGTTACTGTTTCCTTCTCCCCAGCATTGGCCTTTGTCGAGGCTCGTCAACGCCCGCTTCAGTGGCGCGCGGGAGAAGGTCGGCAAGGGCGGCTCAATCTGACGCGTGTCCAAAGCGTCCGTAGCGTAGTTTCGCCTTGGCCAGCGTGAACACTCGTGGCGACGCCGTGCAGTTGACGAAGCGACGCTGTCCCGTGCGCGAAATAACTATAGGCATTCGTTTAATTCGCGCCCAACTTCGTTGACCGTCTCCCGTGTAAAATAAATGGCCGCGGGTTTTCAATGGGCTCTCAGATGGACGCGACGTAACTTCCGGCACGGAGGACAAATGTAACGAGCAACTGGGCGGCTTCTTGGCCTCGTATGCGTCATCTTTCTGGCGTATCCTTTCCGATTTTCCGCCGAGAAGAACTTGAAAGACGCTCTGCTCGTTCTGGTTCAAGTTGAAACGTCACACACACAAATGCGGGCCGACAGAAAGTACTCTTGGGTTCAGAAAGTCCCGCCGTTGCTTGTTTATGTTTACCTATACTCGTTTACACTCCCAAAAACCGGAGTAAAAAAAAAAAATGTTGAGCGCAGGATGTTATTCGAGTCAAAAGACACAAAAGAAAAAAAACAAAATATCTCAATAAACCGACGTCTGCCTAAGACTTTTATCAAACCGTAATTTGAGACCTGTGCGTCTGCAACCTTTACTTTATAAAAAAAAACTGGCCACTTAGAAAGACGACACTGTTTTCTTTCATGCTGAGTTTTTTTTTTCTTTATTGACATAATTGCTTTAGGCACCCACAATCTCAAATTTTGGTTTGATGCAAATTAGGCTTAGGTGGACGTCGGCTGAAAGAGAAATTTGGGGATTTTCTTTCGTATATTTCGGTCCATGGGTAACGGCATGTGTTCAAACTTGCGCATTTTATGATCACAGCTATAGCTAACGTCACAGTCTGTCCAACTTTCACCTTTTTACGAAGCGTAGTTTATTTATGCCTGCAAAAAAGCTGGGTTTACCTTTCCCTATCGGACCCTGTAGATTCGATATATATGTTATCTTATCAAGACGTGAACGTTTTAAACGCAAAGGCATACGCTTCTGCCTCCGATAACCAAATCTTGTAAGAATTACTTCGCGCGGCGTATGAGCAACGCGCAAAACTTGTTTTAATTTTTAGTTTTTTCTTGAGGCGACAACGGGTATAGGTACTTGTATTGTCTCGCAGCTCTTGTATGGGTTGCGTGTATTGCTTTATTGTCCGCTCTTTTGAAGACGCACCAGCTCGCCTCCCTTGTTACTTCAACCTTTACCTTTTTTTCTTCTTTCTTTTTAACCATGTTGCGTGATTGGGCAAGTTGGCCGTCTGGAGAAGAGTATAATGGAAATGTTGCGACTAAACGGAAAAATGATACTTTAGAGAGTTTTAGTAGATCGTGTTTTCAGGCCACGCTATTTGTAGCGGGAGCTCGCTCTGCCTTTTTGATGCATGCTCTGAAGCAATCGCGCCCATAGCGGAGCGGGCCTTTGAAAACGATCCACTATAGACCAGTGTCCAAAATCCTAGTCCCCCAGCGGTAAAAATAGGAAATACTAATCTCAAACGCTGGCCCCTGCTAAAAAAAAAAAAAAAAAAAAAAAAACTGCGCATAAATAGTTTGTTTTTTTTTACAGCATTTTTGGCATCGGTGTTGGTCTTGGAGCTTCGTGACTATGCATTTGCGACGCTCTTGCACTACAAAATGTCCAAAGATTTCTAAAAAAAAAAAAAACAGCAACGGAGTTCTGCAAAAAGCGCAGCCCCTTACTGTGTCATGGCGTCAGCATAAACAAACATGGCGGCGCCCATATCAAAGCAGACACTGTTCTATACTCCGTCCACCCTGAGGCTGAGGCTGGAAGCTCCGCCTTCAGCGCGAGCTCGCTGTCTTCCGCAGTGCTTTGGTTGCGCTTGCCTCCGCGTTCACACTTGCGTTAGCAAGGGCAGAAAGCTCGCGCTGAAGGCGGAGCTCCCAAACTAAAGGTTGTGGGGAGGGTAAAACGTACCTTGACGTCCGTAGACCGGTGCTTAAAAGGAGGAACCCAATTCCCGTCCCACCGCGCGGCCGATGGCTACTACCAGCGAGGGCGGTCGCCGCGCCGGGTTCGCCGACGCCATGCCAACAAACGATGATCCCGGTATCCAACAACGTGTATGATTGGGAAACAGGGGTCCCCAACGAGACACTGCAGCCGTGGGAACAGAGCACCCGCAGCGCCCGCCGACCTGAGAGCCAAAGGGGTATTTGTGAGCGGAGTAATCGCCGTTCTGCCGAGATCTCTGGCCCGAACTCCACTTTTATACGAAGCACAGATGTGCCGGCGGCTCGCTTACGGTGTTCGATGCAGGGCAGTCAGACGCAGTCAAACGCTCTGAACGCAACTGTGCGTAGGACGGGCGCTCTCTCTGTGGAGCAACTGCATATAGACCCGGAGACGTTGTTGGCAATTTACGCCCCCGGCGCAAACTTTCCTATCAAACGAGAGGTCAAACAATCCCCACCGTAGCGCAGCGCTTCTGTAACGTTCGTGAAACATTTAATGGCTAGTTCCCCAGGTGGTTACGTAACGGGCCGGTTTGCAAAAGATTTGCTAGAGATTTTTTATTACTCCTGTAAGACGATCGACCTCTTCTTACGTGTTGAATAGCACGACATACGGACCTCGCTAAATCCCCAGCTCTATGATTTCCGTCCAACTTTTATCGTCCTGGGAATTTCGACATCAACAGGTTTGGAAGGCCCTCCGAAACGAAGCATCCTGTCGTCCCTTGGGAACTTCTACCATAGTTAAACTTGTTTTTTGAAGTCCAAATGAGATTTATAAAATGAAAAAAAAAAAAAGATTGTTTTTGTCGTTCCGCTCTTGCCTGGTGTGATTAGCACATTGCCTTTGAGCGTATAGTGGGCATACAATGATTGACTGTCTTCATTAAACTGCTTACTTTTTTCTTTCTTTTTCCCCTTAATTTTGATGTTACTTTTTTGTTATGTTTTATTTTAGTGGAATATTTTGTTTGCAGTGTAACGAGTGCCTCGCTGAATTAGCAGACGAAAGAGCTCGGGAGATCGTGGTGGCATCTGCGTATCCAGCGTTTTAATGCGCGTATCGTACGTGCTTTCTTACTTTATGTGTGCGTGCGTGTGGGAGAGAGTTTACAAACGCGGTATTGAGCGGTGTGCCCACGACGTTTTTACCGAGTTATCTGGACATTCCTTCACGCTGGTATAAGGAAGCTTCGGCTCTTGGTTGTACCGATTAAGATCCTTTCACGTATTGCCTATGATGTGTTTTTTATTTGTTGTAGTTCAGAGCGTTTTAAATGGCTTTGCTGTAATGCTTCACCAACTTAAGAGGGCTTCCAAAGCATAATGCTAAACGACTCTTTTTTTTTTACTCTTGTTTTTCCTGGTGATTTTAAGTGAATTTTTTTATCCTTGTGGCGGGAATACTTCATTCTAGTGGATAAGATCCGAAGTCGCCATATGATAGAAAGTGAAGCTAAATCCTCATGTAGAGCTTATATTCTCTCAATCGGCAGTAGAGCTATAGTTGATGTAACTAGATGAGTATAGACTTATGTATGTCTATTTCTTCTTTTTTCTCCTCTATCTCTTTGGCGAAAAAAAAGGGGACCTATGGTCTCTTGCAGGTTTAGAAAAACAGCTCCTCCCACGAAGCTCTCTGATCGCCGTGATTGGTTGTTTCCTCCTCTCATCTCCAACGTGATTGCTCTGCCAAGCTGGAAAGAGTGGAATGCTTTCTGGGAGGAGCTTGTCCTCTTTTTCAGATGTTCGGTGAAGCGTTATCAGAGGATGAGCCAATGATTGTCACTTGACGTCTTAATGCATATTAACAGCTGGATTAACTTTTTTTAATTTTTGAAACGTTGTGTTCTATCCACGTTGCAAAATGACTTTCTATTTCTTTTCTTTTTTCACGTTTTATGCTATCCGGTTTTACTGATTTTTTACGACGGTACCGGTAGGCACGGCATCACCTATTGTTGCTGTATGTCTTTGCTTGTTGAATTCAGCGATTGCGCCATCCTCGCAATGGGGAGAAAATGTCCGTGCGTTATAGCTTATTGCGATAGCACTTCGTGAGGCACTCACAGTGATCCATGGAAAGAATTCAAGTAAGAGAGAGAGAGAGAGAGAGAAAAATGACGAAATCATTGAAGCAGATTGTCGTATAAATGCGTATGTCGTTTAAATACGATAGCATTTTTGCAACGTCGTATACTGCGTAAGCGTTTCTTTATTGAACTGCTTGGAACTGCTATGCGGAAATTCTGGGCCATAGTTTTCGTCGACGTCCAGGAGGTCTTTCATCACGTCTAAAACCAGTTAACATAATTCTCTGATCTAGAAGTGATCCAGTTTCCGCGGACATCTGCCTCCTGCGACCAACCAACGACCTGTGTGTCGTAGCATTACTGCGATTCAAATGTCTGTCTCTTACTGTAAGGACATATATATGCAAAATGAGTATATAAACTGTAACGATTATCTGTATTTGCTGCTCAGATAGCTAACATATCATCACACATTCTCGCTATTAGCGGAATGTGTGGCGCTTTGCCCTCGATGACTCCGGGGCAAAGCGCCGGCCTAATGAACCCCAGGTGGCGTGTACGCCTCCCGGCCGAGGTGCCCGCAATCTGACCGGGATCTTTCGCAGGCGCCGCGTAACCGAGTTTTTGCTTGCTCGTCAAAAGAAAGGAATTCAAAACCAAAACGAACCATACTTTTGGTTCTTAGTTTCTCGGATGAGTGGCGCAAGCTACCGCCTGTTATAAAGGATACAGTCAGCCTTTAGCATCCATCCATCCATTCATCCATCTGTGGTCACGAAGCGTGTTGATTGGACCCGAGTTGTCGTCGAACGGTGACGTAGTACTCGTTTTTGATACGAGACCCGGAGACGTTGGTTACGACTTCGCCTGTGCAGCCCTTCACGCAAAACCGCGGCGCGACGTGGGACCCTCGCGTCGCTCACAAAAGTCCACTGCGCGATCTCTTCCACCTCTCGCCGTTAAAAAAAAAAAAAATGGAGATTGCTGAAAGAGCCGTTAAAAGAAGTTCAAACTCGAAAGTGAAGCGTCGTGCTGCTCACAGCGACAGGCGCCCGCAAGGAGCGGTTGATCGCGGGACACGGGCGAACACGACAGGGAGGCGTGAGAGCAACTCGAGTTGCAGGACGACTCAACCTGTGACGTCACTGCACTGGCGCGGTTCGCGCGGAAACTTCAAAATTCGGCTTTTGGAAACCGTTTTTTTTTCTCCTCACAAATGTTGAGTTTCCATGTTATGAATTTTGAGGATAATGTCCAGACATCGTTTTCAATCATTTCAAATAATAATTTAAAAAAAAATATTTTGATTTGTCAGTGCCCCTTTAAGGTAAGTAAAAAGTACAGAAGGAGCATGTTTCGCTCTGCCGCATCATCATCTGCCGGAGTTCCGTCTAGGAAAGTCACTGCATATTCTTGAGAACAACAGAAAAAAAAACTTTTTGATTTTTTTTTGTTTGTTGTTTTTGTGACCTGGACGCGCAAAGTTAAAGCTGTGCAATAAATAAATAAATAAATAAATAAAACGACATTAAGAAGGCCGGTTTAGCTGAGCTCCACATAAGTCACTGCGCCACTTCCGGAAGTATCCGTTAAGGTCAGTTTCGGATCTTCACATGCGAAGGCGGGCGTTCCTATGCACTTGCATCGACAAGCTTCATTTTCTTTCGCCGTCGTGACATTTCGAGCGAATATGCCCGTTTGAACGAGGTGAAGTCGTTGATAAATTCAAAAATAAACAGACGAAAAGAGATATTTCTTTATTCACGCAATGGCTTCCTGTTGTGTACGCTATCGCTAAAAAAGAATGGACTCCACTTTACGCGCCGCTGATCTTGTCTATTTATTTATTCATTTATTTATTTATATTTAGTGCGTACAAAGCCTGAGAGCATTATCGTCGCGGGTATACTATGATACGCAAGAATTTATTCATTTGTTATCCGCAGCAAACACGGTGCATAAAAATACACAACTTCACATGTAGGAAAATAAAATGAAAAGACGTGTTATACAAATATATATAAAAAGATGCAAATATTTGTGGCATCTGATGCATCAGAAATTCAGTACACAAAAGGTCTCAGGAAGCTCAAACTTCGCAAAACTCTAGCATTTTTTTTTTACATATTGCCGGCTTATAGAAGATGTTCGTTTTTCTTTATTACCTTTTGATTCAGGTAACGTCATGTTTTCAAACTTTCGTGTTCTATCCGAACCACTCCGCTTCATGTTCTCACGCGTAGTTTGAGCTTTCCTCGTTGCATAGTTGTTCAACCCGGGCCAAAAACATGACTCTTTTTTCTTTTTTTTCTTTCTCGGGAACTTCCTATATATTTGAGTGAACCGTTTGCTGTAACTCCTAAGCCTATAGTTTTATATTCAAAGTTGAAACAGCAAAACATTTCCCTCTATACATCACCAGAGAAATAACGGGCTGACTTTGAGGCTGTCTTGATTAGCATCGTGAGAGCGAACAACGTTTCAGAGGATGAACGTACATTTTTGGGAATCGTCTGCTAACTTTATGTCCAAGATTGCAGGAGTACCAACATTTCTCGTGGAAAACGTTGCCAAAAAACAATTGGCCTTCAAATCTGTCTTGAAAGGACGACTGTAGTGGCATATTTCACTGAATCCGCTCTCCTTTCAAATGGCGCCTCTGCAAACTCCTAAGCCTACTTTTATACTCAAGGTTAAAGAAGAAAATCTTTCTTCCTGAGTATCGCGTTGGCGAGCGACGTTTAAGAGGATGAACGTAGCGAAATTTCATTGAATTTGCGCTCCTTTCAAATGGAACTTCTGCTAATTCCTAAGCCTAGTTATAAATTCGCGCTCTACTTGTGTTTTACTTTGCGGCCTGGCAGCAGCCTTCGCACTGAAATCAAAACACCGCAACTGGCCTCGAATACCTTTCAAGCAGACTCTAGGTTTATTTTGTGATGGCAGCGGCATTTTACCGAGCCTGTTCTTTTCCTACATCTTTCAACCGAGGGTCTGCTAAGCCTAATTTTGTATTGAAAGTTTAGCACGCCAACGCGTGGCCTTGACGTCACGCCGCTGGCCCGCTGCGGTGGCGCTGCCGTCGGTGCTGTGCATGCGCAAATGGTTCCCCTCACGCGGAACCTCTTGAGTTCCACCGGTCGAACCTCTTGAGTTTCGCCGAACCGGTTGAACCTCTTGAGTTTTGCTGTAATGGTCGAACCGCTTGAGTTTCGCCGAACCAATCGAACCTCAGGTTCGACCAAAGTTCGCGACATCCCTAGTTTTACCCGCCTGTTCTGGTCACTCTTGACTCGACAGTGGGTGTTTTGCGTCCTTTCTACGCCTACCACATTCCCTTTTGCCGTGGAGAGTTCGTCGGCGCTCTATTAATGCGAATAACATTCTTTGGCTACTTCACGCACTTTTCGTCTATGTATCTATCTATCTGGCTATCTAACCTCTTACGCCACGGGTCGATAAATAAATAAAAAAGACCGGCGCCGGCTGGGATTCGAACCGTTGACCCTTTGATCAGCAGGCAGACGCGCTAACCACAGAGCTATGAAGGCAGTCATTCAACGCACTCTAAACGGTTGTTTATATCTTTACCATAGGACGCGCTTTACAGCGCTGTCACAGTACCGGTGCGCGCGGTCCATGCACGAGGGCTCATTCCGCTCTCGTGAGGCTGAGCACGGCCGCTAGCTCACCCTCTCCCCGCGCTCGGGAGAGGGTGATGTAGCGGCCGTGCTCAGCCTCACGAGAGCGGAATGAGCCCTCGTGCATGGAACGCGCGCGCACCGGTAGCTGTGACAGCGCTGTAAAGCGCGTCCTATGGTAAAGATATAAACAACCGTTTAGAGTACCATTGGTTGAGACTAGCTGAGACGCCAGAAAGTCTGGTCGGTACCATTTTGAGTGTTTGTGCGTATGGCGCGTGCTTTGCTCGCCTTCCTAAGTGACACAAACGCACGTGCTGGGCTGCGGAGATCGTGCGCAGGGCTGTGAAAGTGTCAACAAATTTAGAATCGCCTCAAGAGTGGGCTGGCGTATCTAGAGTGTGCCGGCCACCTGACGAACGCGCATAACTCCGCACCGTTTGATGCTATTCGCATTAACGTAGATAATCATTCCCAAAGGATGGGTTCTGCTGATTTTTATTTTATTTACTTACTCGGATACCTTCAGTGCCGTAAGGCGTCACGGTAAAAGGAAGGGGGGGAGAGAGAGAGAGAGAGAGAGAGAGAGAGAGACATTTTGGACTGAAGTAGAAATAATTATACAACCTAGAAATACGAAAATACCAGTAGCATGAAACATTTTGAATTTTTCAGCGCATAACAATTGGTAGGCTGTTCTTGCACATAGTTACAAATAAACTAGAAACACCACGAGGTCAGTGCTCAATAATGCTAACTATAGAAACTGCAGGACCTAAAAAAAAAAGTTCTTAAAAAAACATTTGACTTCTTTTTGTGGTGTGTGTGGTTTGTACCATTATCGTAGAATCTCCGATAAACGTACAAAGCGTCGGTCTGTGCCGCTTGACCCACTGTATGAATGATCTGACACACCCAACATAATGTACCGAACAAACACCGTGCAGGCCCCCCGCCGCCGCAAGCGACCATAAAGGGAACTCGTATAGACTGATTCGTTCGTCCCGTAACCTGACAGTACGGTGAGGGCTACGCGCTCGCCTGACAAATCAACGCCTCCCCTTTCATCACCTGACCCGGCTCTCCGCGCGTGGGCATGGACGGGGGCAGCGTGATCACGAAAAGCGAAAGGTATACAGGGTGCGTCCGGTCGTGGTACGAACGCAAAAACAATTCGTATAAATAAACCGATGAACAGAGTGCAATGAAACCTTTCACAAAGGTGTCTTTAGATGGAACATTTAGCATACTCATATTTCATGAATGTAGGTATTATATTAAAAAAAGTAAGCCGTCAAGGAAGTCGGTGACACTTCAGCTTCCCGAGAAATGAGGTATTATACCGGCTAGGGATTACTCCCGTTTGAATGTTTAATTTTGCGAACCCAAAGAATACCGCATAATGCGCGATGCACTTCTCAACGAGCCATTATAAATTTGTAAGCAATTCTTAGTAAAAATTGGATAGAGCAAATTAATCAATCGCCTTAATTTGCCGGACCATGGCCGACAATTTAAGAAATTATGAAAAGGTCGGCCTTTCTTTCGATCATTAGTCGTGATGACACAAACTTGTTTTCCATGTATTCAATGCGCGGGGAACGAAGTGCCAGTTGATGACGAGCATTCGCTCGTCAGCAACTGTCGAGTCACACTTGGATAGAAGCGTCGGTATCGACAAGCTTAATGTAGCTAAAACAAGTGTGCGGCGCTTTGCAACACAACCGTGCGCGTGTGCACAGCTATGAAGACAGCACGTCATTTACTTTGCCGATTGCAAAACCCTTTTCTACAGGAGGCTCCACAGATTCGAAGAAAACAAGAATCAGAGAAACTGAATAGGCCTGACGCACGCCGCGCAAGCTGTAATCTGAAGCTCCAGACTTGTTTTTGAACATTTTAAATTTTTTATATATAGAAAGCAACCTCGAGGCGCTCTTATTCATTAGAAAGATCACTCACAAAAACATCTTACACGTGTCTTAATAAGTAAACCGTTTTTAATCGGCGTAGATGCGAACTAACCTAGCCACTCCGTGCTATTACATAGCGCGTCGTCTGCTCGCATCCTACCCGCTACGTCACAGGAGAGCGCCCGCGAGGTGGCGCCACCAAAAGATCTCGTCGCCATAATACTACACCTCGGGGAAATGGACGGCACGTGGCCTATACGTCAACTCGTTTTCCCTGCTAAATTTAGCGGGAAAATTCACGTCTTGTGGTCAAAACAACAGTTCAGTTTTCCCGCTATATTTAGCGGAAAATTTAAGTCACGCGAAATATGGCGGAAAAATTTGCGTCTTGTAAGTTGTGACCCAGACAGCAATCCAGTGTCCCCGCTAAATTTAGAGGGAAAATGTACCTCGCGTGACACACCATTTCTCTCCCTGTAATGCATTTCATGCTTTATAGGGAGGAAAACGAATAGAAACCGTCTGGTCGACGTCGCTACTCACAGGCGTATATGACTGGTTCAACGAGAGCATGTAGCTTCCACCGCATTGTCAGGTACATACTACGAGGCGAACGATCTTTTGTGGAGCAAGCGCTTCGGGGCATCTGTTGTGTCTGTCGCGCGCCGTTTTCGTCAGGCGGCCGGCCGACTTGTTGGAAGTCAACGACGAAGGTCGACGCAGTGTCTCGCATCAACAATCTGGACGAAATCAGACGCGAAGCCTTTTTCCCCACTCGCTTTTTCCCCCTCCTCTTGTTTGTCTGCTTGTTGTTGTGGTGAGAGTGGCTTTCTTTGCTTTCGCTTTTGTTGTTCACCGGCCGAAGGTTGCGCATAGTTGATGCGGACGTCTTGGTAGACTGCTACGATATATGGCTGCCGTTATTATAGTGTCCTTCCACTGCTTACCTGGAATGTGGAGTCCAGGTAAGCAGGTAAGTAATGTGTAGTCCAGCTAAAGATAAGCGTCCCTTTGAAGAAGAAAAAAAAAAGAACGGGAATGAGGTACGTTTTGTTAGAGCTGTGGTCACTCTGGTTATATATGGTGTCTGAAGTCATGAGGCTCGATCTAAAATGGACCGTGAAAATCGACGCCTGCACGAAGCAGTCTAAACTTTTCATCAAAGGTGTATTTCACTGGTCCGTTTTGTGTTCTGAAATTATAGAGCGCAGCTCCCTTTCTGTGAAAAAATGGGGCCAAAAAACTTGCCAGGGTCAAGGGCGGGCGACGACGCAGACGACTGAGTCGAGCGGCGGGGTGTACACATAATTCTCTCCTCATGTCTGCAGCAATACACCGCGTCTTTTCTCTTTTTTAATTATGTATGAGCGCGTCTTCGTGTTTTTTTTCTTTCATTGTAATTACTGTGGCACTAAGTTTTTTTTTTCCTCTTGTTTTTGCTGGAACGTGCGATCGCGGAGGCGCAAGACTTTCGACGGTCACCACGTTATTCCTGACGAGAAAAGAACATTTTCCGGTGACTTATCACAGAACGGCTCTGATTGGTTATTGCTATATTTGTTTTATTTTCTTCCTTTTTGTTTCACCATGTAGGGACCGACGATTCCTAATGTGCTGCGCCAGTTAATTGCTTTTGCGTTGTTACGAGTGGAAAGACTGAACAGAGCAGAAAAAAAAAGTCGAACAATAACCGTTTTTTTTTTCGTCTTTTCAGTTATTTAGTGTGGGATTTTTTGTGGGTGCTATATTTATATAATCCCATAGATTTCAATAAAAGAAGACAGAAAATAATTTAAGGAACCCCACACGTGGAGAAGGTATATGTATACAATATGTATATATTGTATAATGTAGTTCACGTTGCTAGCTTACGTGCTGTTTCTCTTTAGTATAGAGTCAGACTTCTACGTTACGCATTACGAGTAATGAAATTGTTTATAATCGATTACTTTTTAGACTGATTTTGCAATCATTTGATTACTGTTATCGGGGTGTAATCGTTGTAATTGATTACTTTTGGAAGTACACTCCCCTCCAAATGGCGCCGTTTTTTCTTTTGTATACAAGTTTCCTACGAAGTGATCCTCGAACCAGTTGGTATTCGACAAGGAGGATGGACTTACCAAAATTGGTGAATTAAGAAGATGGATAGTTTATATATGCTTGGGAGAAGAGCGTGTTGGTTCAACGCAAGGATGAAGAAAGAAAGGATGAAGAAGAAAGAATTTCTTTCTTCATCCTTGATAGTTTATATAGTTCGGCTAAACTAATCCAATTATAAGAAATACAGTTTTGTTTTCAGTAAAACAGATTTGTCGTTTTTTTTTTTAATCTTTAGTAATGTGAAAAGTAACGGGGTGGTTAACGTAGGCGGCTGTCAGTGGCCCGTTTCCCCGGTTTTGGGACGGCGCGTGAGCTTAAACGAAAAATAAACAGTTTCCCCTCTAAATTTGGCGGGAAAACGTTACGTCATGACCTATGCACCAATTCAGTTTTCCCCGCTAAATTTGCGGAACAATTGACGTCGCGACCTGTGCGCCATTCAGCTTCCCCGCTAAATTTGGCGGAAAAAGACGTCATGCGATCCTCTTGCTGCCGCTGTCTAAACGCACCACGCCGTGTGATCGTCGGGCAATTTTTTTCAAGTAACGGCCAATTACTTCTCGAGTAATTAAGTAATCTAATTAAATACTTTTAATCAAGAGTAATAGTACTTGTAATCGGTTACATTTCTTTTTTTTTTCTCATGTAATGCGTACAAGACTGTGTATAGCCGAGTTTGAAAGCGCGCGCCGTTTGCCTTCCCTTTGTCCGTTCTCGGGGCTCTTCGATGCCCCCCCCCCCCCCCCCGCAAGCTCGTTCGTTTCCACGAAACGAGTCCGTGTACATGGTTTGCACGTGACGTCATCATGCCCTCCTGGTGGCCATTCTTCTTGCGGAGCAAAGCTAATATGACGGTGCGCTGGTACGCGCTCAGCCAATACCACGTAAAAGACAAACGTCATCATACCGAAAATACTGAAAATATAATAGCTTAGGCCTCACAAATTGGCCGGATCGTCGCGACAGGGTTGGGGGAGTTTTCAGAACTTTCGATTATGACCTCAAATAACATATACTATCCGATCTGATTTCGCAACAAACACTGACGGTACTCGGAAGTTACGCGATTATTGTTCTTCTTTTCTGGCGGGTTAGTCAGTTTCGTTGAGTGCGCTTCTCACCGCATGCTGTTACACTGCGGTGAAGCGACAACCGCAGAGTAGGCATCGCCATTTTGCGTGTCTTGCTTTGCCGCAGCGCACCTTCGTGCTAAGGGGAAAGCACCCCTCCGGAGCGAGACGTGAAAGAATAAAACTATTTTTGTGTACTCTCGTCCTTAGCCACTTGATAGGCGTATCCGGTATGGGCGACGAAAAAATAAAAATAAAACGTTTCAACCTGTAACTAATTAGCAAAAAAAAAAAAAGGTGGCAAAACGACAATGTGTAACGTTAAGCTTATATCCTTAATGTCTTCAACTACAATTCAAGATGGCGGCGCCCTCGTGAAAAGGGTCTACGCGATAGACTGCCGATATCCTGGCGGTATCATCTTCCAATTCGAGATTTAGCAAGGATGCTTCGGTATCGCAAGATTTATATAGTCTAGTTATGTTTTAAGCCAACTTTTTTTTTTGCTACCGCTTTTCATAGGTACATCGTTTCATAATCGAATGACAATAGCTTTGTTTTTGTTCTTTATCTGAATTAAAAGCTTCAGTTTTATTACAACCTCTCGAACTTAAAGGAATACAAATTTAGGTGCTCAAGATGATTGTATTCTAACATTGCTTCAATGCGATTTCGTACCTCAAAAAATCATTCACATCAGTTCGTGGTGTCGTTCATCAGTCGTCATCTTGTGACCGCGTCTAGCACTTCTGCGTGCAGGTAGTTTTGTGTTTGAGGGCATCGCTCCTGCTGTTCAATTGATGCTAACAAAAGGTTGCACATAAGCGAGAAGGCAAAGTAAACATTGCCTTCTAGTTGGACGAGCCAACACATGAATCTGTCGTAATATTTGCAGTGGTATACGAATGCTCCAAACATTATTTTTGCTGCTCCAAAATGGACTTTTGGCTGCTCCATTGCCATGCGATGCGACCAATCACATCACTGGCAAGGGCCGCCGATGAAACGTCACTTTAAGTCATGTTTCTTTTCTTTCTTTTATTTTTAATGTTAATGCGTCTTTGATAAACTTTACGTAACAGTGTGATCTGAAGAAACGGAGCCCAGAGAAAGAAACCGCGAACAAACAGGGAAACTTGTCCGAGGAGGTTCAAGGTTGAGTTCAAGCGGGAAATCCTTGGACAGTTGTTATCAATTACGAGCGCGCCGAATGATGCGCGTGCCTCGCTGATCGGGATTGGTCACGTGCTCGTGTGACGTCGACGCGGCCCATAGTTGCCGGCGTGCCGTTGGAAAACGAGTTCTCGGGGGCGCCACTGCCGTCTGGCAGTCGCGGGCACGCCTTAGCGAGACCTATCTGCAGTCTGCTGCAGGTTTAGAATTGCGGGACAAGTCGATCGCTCCCACAAAGCCCTCTGCTCGGCGTGATTGGTTCTTTCCTCCTCTCCACTCGCCTTTTCGACGTTTGCTCTGCAAAAAGTGGAGAGTAGGGCTTTGTGGGAGGAGCTTCTTCCTGTATTCTTAACCTGCAACGTACAACTGCTGAAGTCGCGCATGCGTGTCTGCGAATCCGCGTTTCTGCGCAGGCGCGGTGCCCACACCATGATGCGGGTGAACGCGGGCTTGTTTGTAAACTGCCTGTTGGTGTATAGCAGACGATCTTTTTGTTCATGCTGGAAGTTGGTTGTTCATGCTGCAAATTAAACTAAAATTATGTTTTTTGTTTGTTTGTTTTTGCTTAGAACAAGATGTTGAACTACACGTAGATTGTTATTTGACTTGTGCTGCACAAGTGTCGATGCGGGAGCCTGCGGCTTGGTCGAGCTGTTCTCGTAACAGCTTTTCCCATACGCCTTCGGTATTGTGTACTCAATACCTGATGCATATAATAAGATCAAATCAAATCAAATCCGCACGTACCGCCGCCCCCTACCCCCTCCAAAAAAAAAGAAGACAACAAAAGCGTGTTTGCTTCTACACTCTAAGTTAAAAATGACGGTTATTCAGCCACTTATAAACACGAGATCGAAGCTCAAGTTTCTCCCTGCTCTAAACGGCCCGATTACAGGCCGCTTACAGCCGGGAGAAAGTTGAACACTTCCTGCCTCCCTCCTCACCATCTACGCTCTCGTAACACGTCTGTGAATTCACTTTCCTGCAGAACGCGAAAACAGCCAGTTGCGGCACACGCCAGATAGGATTCAGCGAATGTCAAAACTCAAAATGAAATCAGAAAAAAAAAAAATCCATTGTGCGACGGCACAATGCGCATGACGTTTTCCTTGCGCACATTAAATTTTTTTCTTTTCATGTGAACACATGTTAAGCTTCGTCATTCGCTGGAATTCATTGTTCGCCGAGATTGGCTATCTCCGTGTTCTGCAGGAAAGTGAACTCACAGTCATTTTCTTTTTCAGAGTGTAGTACGCAAGCGCTGGTGAAGTGTACAGCTCGAGAGAAATGCACTACGTTTCTTTCTCGGTCAAAAGTAATGTAAAAGATGAAAACCGGAGGCAGCAGACCTACATAAAAGTACATAAGAAGAACACGTAATACAAAATAGTGCTGCGTAACGTGCTCTGTGTCGCGCAGTTTTTTTTGTGTGTTTTTTTTTGTGGCATTTCTCATCCGGGATGTTTGTCTCACGAAGCAAAGTACTTGACAAACAATATATTTATCCTTTTAATACCTAAAGTACAAGAATAAGTTGATACATAGTGCACAAAACAATAAGAAGCGGAAGATATGTTGTGATAATAATGATAATGCAATTTAATGCAAGCGAGCTGGACAAGAATGACGAAAATAATCGCTGGAGAAGGGAAACAAGGGTGACGATGTACAAACATAAATCTTCAAACACAGCTAGGTGACTGGTGCGTGGCCGAAAAAATCCGCCTGGTCCTGGTATCGAACCAGGGACCTCTCCATTTCCCGTAGAGCGCTCTACCAACTTATTTACCAGGAGTTAGACTTCAGTAGAGCAAACGTGTTTTTATCAGCTGCCTCCAGTCTTAACACCAACGAGGGTGAACGGCTTGCATAACTGCATAGACGAGAAAAAACTGTTTTGCTTGTTTTTCATTTTTTTTGTCAAAAGAAGCCATTTAAAACCAAAAATATATTTTACGAGTCGATATTTTTTGTTGTTGTTGTGTCTCCACATACAACCGTACGGGGAAAAAGAAACGACGGTAACGGCAGCAACGGAAAGGCTGTATAATTTTTTTTTTCGGTTAAAAGCCGACGTACACGTTGTCGCTCTTTCCACTTTTGCCCGCCTCCTCCTCTCGTATATCCTCTCCACTTTTTACCTTGCCCCAACTTGGGTCCATTCGCAGCTTAGGAGGGGGGAGCCACATGCTAAGAGCTCCTTGTTTGTTGAGTTCAATCGTACGTTTTGTCTATCGATCGCTTTTTTTAATACTTTTTTTGCGTATTCCTGTTTTCCTTGTTTGTTTGTTTTGTTTCTTTTTCCTACTCTAGCGAGTAATCGCGCTTGATGACGGTTGGTCCAAGCGTGGGCAGCGAGCCGTCCTCGCTAAACGAGCCGTCAACAGAAGCTCGCGCTCCTGGAAACGACACTGCACGACCCCAGCGAAAGCGCTGAGCGTGAGTAAAGAAGACGACCTCGGACGGGCAGCTAGTCTGGGCATATAGTCGCACTTGTTTGTGCAGCATTGGCGGCGGCGGTTGCCCGGAAACTGAGGACCTCGCCGATCAATTCGCTGTCCACCGTCGGGTCCCATCCCCTTTGGCCGCCGCTTCGTCCGCCTTACTTGCGACGAGCAATCAGGCCGAGCATTGACAGCGGCCTGAATGGAGTCCTGATTGAAGCCGGGGCTAAGTGCGGACGCCACATGCTATAAATAAAAGCCGCACGTGGAACCGACCGGTATAGAGTCCGCACGGTTGGTGGCGCAGCGGTCGGGGAGCCTCTCTGCCTCTCTTGCTACTACTCTCTGCTGAAGAGACAAGTTTTCAGAGAGGCGAGCAACTCGAACCGACGGAGGTCGTCTCTGCGCATGCGCGGAGTTTTTCGCATGGATAGCAGGAAAGCAGGTAGAAAGGTTGAGACGCTTCCACACGATGAACGCGTTCGTCACCACCCTGCAGCTCGTATTGCGTAAACGCGGTCCATGAACCATGTGATCTCGATCGACCCATTTTTTAAAAAAATCGTATATCGATCACTAATGGCGCCCGCTATGCGCTGGGTACTGAAAATGGCGGCGCCCACGAGAAATTTGGAGAATGGAGGCCACACTGGCGCCATCTATCGGATGGCGCTGGAATACCTCCAGTGTGCCTTTATTTCCTCATTTCTTTTACGAGTCGTATGTTTTTCACCGCGGGCTCGAAATATACGTTTTGACAATGTCACAAGCGACCGTTTCTCATTCATGGCGCGTCACGCGACAGCGACGCCACGTCAAAAAAAAAAAAGAGGGTTTCTAAAAATAAAATAAAAAAGGTTTTCACTTTTAACATAAATCGCAGTTCTGCCAGCGAAGCTAAAGGTACACATATACTGTCCCTATTTATCGGTCGTTTTGCTGTATTGTTTTATTTTAAAATGCGGCAAGTAGGTTTGTCATGCAATGTCGCGGCGTATATACGGAGCAGGTTTCCAGTTTGTTGAGCTCTCCTCCGCACGTGGTGAGTTCAATTCCCACCGAGGACACATTGGGATTTCGTCGCTGCAGCTTGCGCGCTTTCGGATTTTACGGGCCCGTAGAAGTTTTCAGACCAACTGCGCACTCTCGTTGTGTGTTGTTGAGAAAATGGCGCAAAAAAAAAGAGAAACCTGCTTTTTGTTAAAAGAAAAAAGATAGTCCTATGTTGCCGAAGTTTTACCAATTGTAAAATGCAACTTTCAAGCTTCTTCTGCTCACAATCGCCATAGGCATCGCCAGTGCGGTGGGCAATGCGCATGCGCAGAAACTAGATTCGCGAGTTTATTCCAACTACTGGATCTGAATCACGTGGTTTACGGGGCCGCGCTTGTAATCTAGTAGCTGCGCGGAAGTGACGAAAGCGTTGGTCGTCTGCGCACGCATCCGCCTTTCCTCCTCCCCACGGGAAGGCACCGCGCATGCGCACTGGTGACGACCAATCTGCGCAGTAGAGGCGTCCGCCATTAAATTGCAAACGCTCCCGGCCCATAGTTGGAGATGGACCCTCTCTTCTAGCTAGGCTCTCCAATGCATGCATGGATGGATGGATGGATGAATACGGCTGAGCCCTTTGGATCGGGCGGTAGCTTACGCCACCTAGCTAGCACCGCGCCGACGGCAGCGCCACCGGAGCGGCGTGACGTCAGAGTCGCGAGTTGTTGTGGTTGATGATGATGATGAGGATGATGATGATGATGATGATGATGATGATGCACGGCGAAATGAAAACCGCGGAAAAGGGGGGACAAGTGGAAGGAACGAACAAACCGGGTGCTGTCTTTCGTTCGTTGTTACTTTAGCTTTTTTATACTTTTTCCACAAAATGTAGGAGAAAAAAAAAGAAACGCACAAAAAGCGTGATCCAAACGCAATCAAAACATGCAGCGCGTGATCAAAACCATCTGTCTTTTTTTTTTTTTTTTTTCGTGCTCCAACAAGAAGTAAATTAACAAACCAGCTGAACTGCGTCATCCAACAGGCTGTTACGCCTGCTGGCCCGTTTGTACACCGCTCGCCCGTTTGTACTACCAATGCACAAAATACATACGTAAAAAAAATGAAAGAGAAGAGAAGTTTAACGAGAACATGAATGTGGATATACAGATGCATATGGCTGAACCGTTTCAATCGGGCGGTTGCTTGCTCCACCTGTAGGAGCCACTGATCCTAAACTAATTATACTCTCTGTCTTTCCTGGGAATGGGAGCCGCTGAAACCGATCAAACGTTCATAAACGCGGACGAAAAAGAAAAGTAAATAGATGACGAAATACGGCTGGCGGTTAGTGCAACGTGCCATCGCTCGTGTCGAAATCAGCTATCCGCGAAATCGCGACAGACTGTTAGATTGATGAGTTCGCAAGAGGGAGCCTCCCTAATATACCGCTAGCGACGTAGATTTGTTAGCCTAATTTTCGATGTTTTTTTTTTTTTCGATGGCTCTTATTGAAGATTGCGACATGGTGGTAACGTTTACCGATGTTTCATAAATTGCGAACCTAAAGATAAAAAGAGAGAAAAAGCTTTATCGCACGTAAAAGAAAAACAGAAAAAAGAGTAGTCTCTTTTTTTGGTCCAATAAGGGCTTTGTTTTTCTTTTTCTGTGGGGGTGTGCGTATCGTTTGAAATGATCAACCGTTTAATTAGTCCTGGGTAATGAACTCTTTGGGCAGGCAGTAAATATGAAGGTGTGGTTTCATGTAGACACCCGCGAGGGACGTCGTTATAAACCATTAAATAAGTACATTTTAGGCAATCTTGTACACGCGTAATCATTTAGATTACGCGTGTAATCGAGTAATCATTTAGATTACTCGATTACTTTAGAAGAAAGGTAATTGGCCGTTACTTGAGAAAAGTAACTGTTACTTTTTCGATTGTTCAGATTTTTAAAATGATAGTCTTTTTTTTTTCTGTCGGTTTCGAAACGGGATTTTTTGTATTGTTCATTATTATATTAGAATCACGAAACTATAAGCTACATATTTTAACCTAGCAATTTTGAAAGAGCGGCATTAGGAAGGGGAGGGGAATATCTGAACGGTGACAAGTAATTTTAATGCTTCCAAATATAATCAGATTGTACTCTTGCAATTGCTTCCTAATATATTATTCGAGGTACTTTAAAATCCCTCCAGAAAGTAATTGATTCCAAGTAATTTAATTACTTATAATGAGTGCCATAAAAATATGATTTCAGGAAGAATTGATGTACGCGTGCGGCGTCTTATACCGCTTCCCGGAAAAACAACAACAACAACACTTCCTCTCCTCCCGTTGAAGAACTGTACAGTTCGAACGTTCGCCGCTGGTGTTCAGTGCGTTTGCACGACTCTTCTTGGGAAACGTCGATTTGAAGGCACTGAGCGTCAGTAGCCAATAAGAAGAAATCTAAACACCTAACCCACTAAAATTGGAGGGAAAAGAAAAATTATGCAACGAAGGAAATAATGGTATGTGAAAGAACAAACAAATTGTCATTAATAAAAAAAAAGAGAGAGAAAGTGTTTATAGCGTTTTGTTTAATTAGCTACTCGAACATTTCCTGTTCCGCGCGCAAGTTCGCAGTATTTACATAGAAATTGCCGAACGTAAAGTCCCAGCCCTTTTTTTTTATTTTTTATTTGTGGACGAGTGCGTAGGAGCACTATAGTTCGGACGACGTGTAGCGAAAGCGTAAAGCGCAGAACTGAAGGATCATTCATAATCATCCTTGGCCGATTTGGAACACTCACCTGACAGCTTCTGCGATACTGGTATTAATGCCCCCTTGGAAGATAAAAAATATAAAATTTTCTAGAGTTGATGTTTTCTTCTTTTTTTATATACATGGATTAATAGATTAACTGAACTATTTACATGGATTTGGTGTTGGATGTTGATAAGGGCCATGAAAAACGCACATCGGCATTGTCGGCCGCGGTCGGCCGTGATGATCGATGAACAACCAGAACCGCGAGGTCCAAGTGGCGATGAAAGTGGCGCGACGGTCTCTGCCGTGATGTCGGTGAGTGGAACGGCTTCTGCCATCGCGTAAATCGGTCCACACATGTCAGGATGTAACGAAATCCGTTGGATGATGGTAGCACGCCCACGATGTCTCCAGAATGCACATGATCGAATCTGGCATGTGGAGGTCGTATAATGCGTGGAGCGGTGTCTTCGTGTGTCGGAAGTACCTTTGAGCACTGGCATTTGCAGCAGGTCTTCGTCCAGAGTCGAATGACTGCGTTGATCCAGAGCCAGGTGTGTGCAGTACCTTGACGTAACCAGGCGTAGGGTTGCGCGGATGCCCGGAGGACTAAGATCGTGCAGGGCGTGGAAGGTGGCCTGTCGAAGTTCTTGAATAGTGTAAGGGCCCGGGTGTGCCAGTCGACATGTCGAAAATGGTCTCGCAGGTGGCTTGTGGCACTCTGATGGAATGCAGCTTGAGGGATGTCGAAGACACGCGTAGCTTCTGCAGTTGTGCGTCTTCCTGTTGGGCCAAGACCAGTTCCGAAAAATCGACCCTAGGGGACGGAGGTATACACTTCCAATGCGAGGCAGTGCGTCCGGCGACATGGCGTACATAGGTAGTAAATTCCGCGATGTAAGGAAGGAGGCGGATTTCTCTTGCTGAGTGGGAGTCGGGGTTCCCGCCGAATGACTAGACGAGGATTCTGGTCGGTGAGCACGTGGAACACTCGACCTTCCAAGAGGTCGAGTGTTCCACGGAGAAGTGGCGAACTGTTGCGTGAATGGCAAATAGTTCGACACTTCATAGCACTTCTGAAGTAAAGAACAAAAAACCGATTTCGCCTGCGTGTCCTAGTTGCTGTGTAAAACAAAAACAAAAAAAAAAGATAAATATTGGCATTTCTGGCACCCCTCTGGTCGCACTCCCAGTGACGTAATTCGGGGGTGCCGTGTAGGTTCCCGTATGCTCTCTCGGAGGACGCTTCCTCTCCTCTCTCTGCTGACATTAGCGGGCGTTATGCTGCAGCTTAGAGCCGAGCGAGGTCACGTGAGCTTTTCGCCGTAGTTCTTTCGGCTGCCACTCGCGGCTGCAGGTGGGGAAAAAGCTCGACTTTTGCTTTGCGATTATGCAGCGGAATCGCGACATTTTTTTAATGAAGGCGATATTTTCTCTATCCTCCGGGACACGATAAACAACATAAAAATGACGAGATGCAAACATTTTTTAATCTTCAGATCGTTGTACCTCCCCCCCCCCTCCCCCCCTCCTTTAAAAAAACACTGGACCTAAAAAAAATATATTTTTTTTGGTACCTAATTAGGACAGGCATGTCTCAAAACTATTGTTCTTCGAAAGAAAAAAAATGTTTGCCCATTATTTATCCTACAATGCGAATTTTTCGATTTGAGGGCGAAACCGAAATTGTACCCTCTGGGGCCAGTGGATGATGATGATAGCTTTTGTACCCCGGGAGTGTGCTTTCCGAAAAAGGGGGATTGGCCAGCTAACTCGGACGGCTCACTTGAGGGGTACGAAAGCTATCATCATCATCCCCTAGGGGTACAGTTTCGGTTTCGCCCGCACATCGAAAAATTCGCATTATAACATAAATATTGGGCAAAAATTATTTTTTTTTGACGAACATTAGTTTTGAGGCATGCCTGTCCTAATTAGGTATTAAAAAAATTGGGGTTCAGTGTCCCTTTAAGTGTAGCCCATCCTGTGGTCAAACAGACTACCGCTAACAAGTCACGCATGCGCAAAGAGATATACGCGGCAAATTTCCACCGACAGATCTCCAGACGTCATTTATTATTATTTCTTTTTTGTGCCCCTCCGGGTAGGGGAAAAAACACTCGGTCTAAAAGGAAAACCTGCGACCAACAAACAACCACGTCGGCCTTTTTCTCTTTGTTTGTTTTTCTTGTTTTATGTTTCCGTTTCTCGTTCTTTTCCGTTCCGCGCAGTTATTTGTCGGGAGATCCGAGAAGAAGAACGGCAGCGAATAAAGAGTTGTTGGGTCGCGAAGGACATATTGCGTTATCTCGCGCATCCTGATTTTCTTTACTCTCGCCGCTGTCGGCTGGCGGACGACGACGTGCCGTCGACGTCGTCCTCTTTTGATTTTCAAGGTCGAGTTCATACACTCTTTTCGAAATTCAGTGCCATCTGGTGACTCAAAAAACAGTTTCCGCACATCCATGGCAGATGAGAATTGGTTGTTCACTGGGCATGCTCGGAACGAGCTGACACTTAAAGGTTCCCAAGACCGCCATTCTTGACGGCGTGGAACGCACGTCGCAAAAGCGCCGTCGAAGCTTGGCCGCCAGCAGATGCTGAACAGCGAAGCACTGAGCTATTGCCGATTCGTTTCAGTATCCACGATGTGAACATAAGAACTGACCGGTACAAAGCGGTGTGCCATAAGCTCATTGAAGTTTCCGCCATATAATCATAATCTTTATTTCGACCCAGAAAGATTAGCCTATGCCAAAAAAAAGGATTGATTGGACCCCACTTTAAAAATAAACGCTTACGCAACCGTTGTATCTGATTCGTGCGTCGTGTGTAGTATACTGACGTTTCGAATGTACAGGCCTCATGTATGCTCCGCTTGCGGAGCATCTTCAACTTCTTCCTTCATCAGCCCCAGGGAGGTCGCCATTCGTTTGGCACAGAAGCCATGCGCTGAGATGATGATAGTGATCAACGTTGCCAGACTGAATTACGAAAAGGGTCATTGACTCCGTAAGTGTGACGTCATGGGTCCAAACAAACCGTTGCTAGGGTCGTTGTTATGGACAGATACATGTGGCTAAGTTTCGCTACGAAAACCCGACTGCTCAAAAATCGGGAGTAGGATTTAAACTTCTAAAGATCACAAATATAGAAAGCTTGAATGTCACATATGTTTCGACAGAAGTGTGCCGGTAATTGCTTGTTTCTGAAATATTTACGACTGCAACTTTCGGTCCTCAAGATGCCTGCAGCAGACGACGAATGCAAGAAGTATGCCGTCTGCCACACGCCGGCCGGCCAAGTGGGGCCGTCGTTTGCATCGTGTGAATAAAGACGATATTCTGACATCGCATTTGTTTGAAATATAATGAGTTTCAGTACACTCTTAAGATTTCATAGTGGGGTGCGATGCAAAATATAGTTTATCGAAAGTCCGGGCGTCGATCGAGATGATAGTCTGCTAAAAGATCGCATTGGACCCGTGAGAAAAGCACTTCAGGCGATCGGTCGAGATCCAAAATTTTGTTTGTGGACTCGCGCTATGCGAGGGTGCGTCGTATCTGGTTTAGCCATCGCTGCAATGGTTAGTGAAAAATCGCGGTAGACATGAAACTTCTTTAATAACCTGACCTCAATAATAATAATAATAATAATAATAATAATAATAATAAACGAATTACCTTGACGACGTACGATTTGTTTCTCATACTGGCCTGCACTACGCCGGTAATGCACTTCAGTTTCTTCAGTATTCCGCAAGACCCCAAAGCGCGAAAGAACTGGATAAAAAACATAGGGTGAGAACGGGTAGCGGACATTTCATCGAACGCCATTTCATCGAACGCCGTTTTATCGAATGAATGGACATTTCATCGAACGCCGTTTCATCGAACGCCGTTTCATCGAACGCAGTTTCATCGAACGCCGTTTCATCGAACGCCGTTTCATCGAATCGCTAAGGGCCGTTTCATCGAATTTCTGAGTACCGATTTTTTGGGCGCATAACAGTGCTTTATACATGTTTTAATTTGCATTTCTTAAGACTAAGGTAGTCACTTGTGAAATCGTTTTGAAGGTGGTGTCGAATTACTAGAAATAAAAACAATTGGGTATGCGACTTACTGAAAAGCTTTACTCACTGTACATGACTGAAACCACGACACTGCAATTAAAGGACATACACTTAAAACAATTTTAAGTGTCTGTGTGGGTTTTTACCTGCTGTCTCGGGCAGGCACGTAGCCAGGATTTTGTTTCGGGGGGGGGGGGGGGGGGCGGGGCGCTTATGACAAAATGCTGTATGAGGGGGAGGGGGGAGGAGGTCCCAGCAAAATGGAAGATTTCGGGGAGGGGCATGCCCCTCCCGAATCTTCTTGCGGGACTCTCTCCCCGGCTGCGTGCCTGGTCTCGGAGTTTCAGTAATGTGCAATTCACACAAGCTCGTTTGCACCCTTACGCTTAGTTCAAGGTTTATTCACCGAAAACATTTAACTGCCAGGACAGCACGCTTATAATATTACGATACTCTCCCAGGAGAGCACGCGAAATAAAATATATCGATACTCTGATTATCATCTTTATGCTCAGATTGGGTGCACTCCGCCACCCAAGAAGACTGAACCCTTCCGGATCCTCAAATAACCCAAGGTTACACGTACACGCTGTCAAATAATAAAACACTACCCGCTTCCCAGAAAGCACATCGTGCTTTCTGTATTTTGTCTCATTTTTAATTGTTTCATGTAGCATGGATATGGGACATTGTTTCATGGAGGCTTTCTTCTCGAAGCAGGATATGTTCATGTTGGAACTTATCTCGTCACTGCACCCTGTAATACAAAAAAAAACAAAAAAAAACGGAGAATTGCATGAAGTTGGGTATAAATATTAAAATAAATTACTAAAATATTACAGGCTGTAACGGCGTTCGATGAAACGGCGTTCGATGAAACGGCGTTCGATGAAACGGACAGTTACGATGCATTTCTACAGATTGTACTCGCATAGTGGGTTCGATGGAGATCTTCACCAAAAAGAGCACATTCACGAAATTTGATGTATACTAAGGAAAAAAAAAAAAGTACCGCGAAATCGCGATATCCGTGCAATTATTTAATAACCTGGCAGCTTCAATAATAATAAATGACTTACCTCGACGGCGTACGATTTGTTTCTCATGCTGGCCTGCACTACGCCGGTAATGCACTTCAGGTCGTCGTCGTAACTGATCAGCATGACGTGGTTTGATTTTACGGCATTTTCGCCCCTCTAAACTAAGCTGGGTTCTTCACAGAAAAAAACGCCCCCCCCCCCCCCCTTTTTGCGGTCAACACGCTAAGTAAACCTCCGATTGGCTGCTGAGAATGACGTCATCATTGACACGCACCGTTGACCAGCGCCTCTAGCGAGCAAAATCTGATATTTCGCGGTCGCGTTTCGGTTGTGAGTCGTTAGACCTTTTCACGTTTCTCGCGGGACGCTAAACCGGCAGAATTTTGCAGTTGGCGAATATACATTTCTCAATAAAACTAAAAAAAAAAAAAAAAAACACTACAAGGAAAGCGTTTTTATTGTTTTAGTAACACAGCACAGGCCGCTTTTTTTGCGTTTAGAGTTTTGATTTTTTTTTACCACTAACGTTGCGTTGTAAGCATTACATGATCGAGTCTTGCGGACGCGCTCGCGCCCCCTATTGCCGAGAGAAACAGGCCTATGGGAAGGGGAACGCTGGATTCCGACCATGCGAATTCTCTGAAAAGGAAACGCTCCCCGCGCATGTCCGAGCTTGAAGCTCGGGACATTTGCCAGCTTCAAGCTTCGATTCGAGCTTCGATTCACAGAACGGCCGTCTCGCAAATGTTCGCGAGCTTGCAAGCTCGGACGTTGAACGGGACGGGCGTTCTGTGTGAATGCTGCTATCGGTTCTTCGTCTGGCTGTAGATAACTTCGTGACGCCGTCGTATATGACGTAATCTAGGTGAAACTTGGCATCAAAACCTATTTGCTCCTACTACAGTTTTTTTTTTTCCTTTCTTTGTTCTTTTGTTTCGTTAGTTTTGAGACACCCGTCAAAGTGCGTGCGTGATAAGGCGATATGGATTCCTGATTTTTTTCTCTTCTTTTGTGTGTGTGTGTGTGTGTCTTGGGGAACCATTAATCCAAATTGCGTCTGTTTGTACTTTGTCGGGAGGTAAAATGCTTCGCAATGGAAGTTTCATTAGGCTGTACGCAGAAACCAAATTCGGGAGAAGTGAAGCGTTTTGCGCACGCGCAGTAGCGATGGCAGCGCCACCACCGCAGTGGCGTGCGCGTCAGAGAGTGGACTTGGTCTACACTTCGCTCGCGGTGTGTTCAAACGAGTGCTCGTTTGTAAACGGCATGTTAGTGATATAGCTTCTGCACGGCAAATAGAGTTGGTAAGGGTCTCGTTTGAGTTCATGTATATATACACACATCGTGAAAGAGAAATGCTTCAGTTGCAGTGAATGGTACGACAAAACACGTTGGGAGAGGCCCGTCCCAGGGTGAAGTGGAGTTATTGACATGGTATAGTTGTGTGGATTGGTATGAAATGTGATAGAAGACTTCGTGGACGTCGACGAAAAATATTCCTAGAAGTTCCACTGCAGTTCATAGGTGGTTTAGTAGAGGAGAA
Source organism: Ixodes ricinus (assembly GCA_037355805.1). Taxonomy (NCBI): domain Eukaryota; kingdom Metazoa; phylum Arthropoda; class Arachnida; order Ixodida; family Ixodidae; genus Ixodes; species Ixodes ricinus. The sequence goes on along the minus strand of JAZHYW010063590.1, from coordinate 79,531 downwards.
ACGCTTAATAAGGGAAGACGGGGGTAGGGGACACTTTTTAACGCGGCGTTCGAACCACGGATGTTGCGGTGACTAGTGTTTGCCGACTGTCTTTTGTATGACGTATGAACAGTGTCACCCCGACTTTGCGCGGTACGAGACGGTGCGATTATACTTCGTTTCAGCTTGGGTCCAGACGCAGCCGATGCTACAAGCGCGAGCTCCGAGCTTCCAGCGTCCCTGCCAAGCACGCGCGCTCGTGCAGTACAGGCACTGTTCAGGGCCACACGCTCGTGCTTGTAGCATCGGCGGCATCTGGACCCAAGCTGAAACGAAGTATAGATGCTCTCGCATTTGAACGACAATCATGAGCACCGATTTCGGTAACGTTGTGTTTTTTTGTTTTTTTTTCTCTTCCGAAAGTCAATTTATCAGTACCTATGTACCTATACGGATCTCCGCCAGTCTCCTGGATTGAGGTAAACGTACGGGAGATGCACTCCATGTCAGCTGGAAAGTATCCATTTCTTCTATCGCCTTTCTTTTTTCTTTTTTTTTGTTGTTGTTTTTGTTTACTTGAAAATAAGGTATCACGATGCGAATGCTTTCGTGTAGAAGTAACGGCCTTGGCGGGAAAAATACTACGTTAAATTATTCAGTCCAAACGCCTTCTGCTTTTTTTAAATTTTATATAAGTATTTACGAAAGAGTTAGCTCCTGTATGTAACTGAACGTGCTTTGCGTGCCACTACTGTTAACGCAAACAAGCAATTAAAATTATTATTTTTTTATTAGAATAGATAGGTTGTTATAAAGAACGACTATAACTCGTTGTCACATTTGAAAAAAAAAAAGGTTTGCGAATAATTTATGCATTGCGCGAAGTAGTTCTTGCAAGATTCGGTTGTCAAAGGTGGTTTTAGCGATTGAAACGTGGGACCTGGACCTCTTTACTCACTGTTTGCTGAGGTGAATACGGGTGTAGGAAAGGAGCGGACATAATTCAAGCCCCGACCAAAACGCCCCCCCCCCCCCCCGCCCCCAGCAAACAGATCATTTTCGTCGGTACGTCCCTTTCACCACTGATCTGACTATTTGCTGGATCGCGTCTGCCCACTCCGCGGATGCGGCCATGGTCGGCCCATCTTTTTGGTAGAGTTTGTATTATGTCTCAGCCACACCATAGTGTGGCTAGCCACACCATATTGTATTATGCCTATCCACACCATAGTGGCGCAATCTGCCGCCCGTTAGATAGGGTATGCACGTTTTCCGCCCAGAGTTGAAGGTTCGCGGGGCGACTTCGTGGAAACCTTGGGGAACAAATAAATAGTTTTCATCGAACGTATCTCTGCGCGCCAGGATAGCCACAAAACACTGAACACTTACCGATGGTATGTTCTTGTCTTTTCGCGATAAGGGCGATTTGAACAGCGGGCACACAACATGCCGGCATACTCGACCTTCCTCTGTCGCATCCATGGACTGAGTTTCGAGAACCTGCTTCCTCGAGCGACTTCAATCAAGTACGAAATATAACCCACAGTGCAGTCAGTGGATACTATACACCCACGTCTATTTTTATGGCAGCCCGCCGCCACAACGCTGTACGCCATATTACTATGATGGTAGAGATAATATAAAACTTTACCAAAAATGTGGCCGACCGTGGCCACATTCCCGTCCATATGCGAAATTGGTCAAACGCGATTCAGCAAATCGTCATAGTCAGCTTTACCGTTAGGTGTGCTCACCTAGCGGTAAATCTTTTTTTCTTTTTTTATTTGCTGGTTGTATTTGAATAAAATGCAAAAAAAGGACCGATGTCGTGTTCTCGCCAACAGTGTGGCGCGGTGTACTTTCCAAATACAAAGAGAAATGTTGAACCCCAAGAAAAATAAAGGGGGAATTTCAAGAAAAGAAGAAGTTTTGCGCATTGTTCATACGCCGCGCAAAGTAGTTCTTACAAGGTTCGGTTGTTAAAGGAAGGAGCGATGCTTTTGGCGTTTGAAACGTCTACGTCTTGATAAGATAACAAATGTCTAATCTAAGATGTACCTACATACATCATAATCCTCCACATGAAGGGGGAAGTTAGTAATGCTCCGCGATGAGCCGGACTTTTTTCTTTTTCTTTACTACGGTTTTTGAAGTGAATATATAGAGTCACTAGAAAGGGGCTACGCTCAGAGTATCGGCACTCTTTCTTCCCATCGTCTGATGCCGCCAAGATGGGCATTCGTCCGTTCTCGTCACGTGGCATTTGTTTGTCTGCCAGCAGTCCCTGGGCGCCGCCATCTTGGTGCTTAGAGCCGCGCGGGTGCCGTTTGCGACCGTAGGACAAGCGCTTACTATCAACTGATTGTTTAATGCATGATAAGAGAAGACGGAAATGGGGGGGGGGGGAAGAACTACTCAATTAAAATGCTAAATGCATTCGCACAAAAGAAATGCCTAAAAAATAACTGAATATTAAAAAATAAAAATTATAAAAATCAACAAATATTAAATTGCAAAAGGTGAGCGATAGAAAAATAAAAGCAGCCAGATAAAGAGAAAAAAAAGGTTAAGGTACTCTATCTCTTTCTCGGAGTGATATTGATGGTGTGCTAATGCACATATATGTCTCCTTTTTCTATTATAGTTTTTGCCTCAAACATTTCTCTGGCTCTCTCGCTCCGAAAGCGATTGAGGACTTTTGTTCGATTAAGTAGAGGAGTGCATTTGATGTCTCCGACATGTGTGGCCAAGTGTCCTGACGGTGACGAATGTAGGGAGAGGTCATGCTCTCGTAGTCGTACATTTACGCAGCGCCCAGATTGACCAACGTACACTCTCCCACGTGTGCACGGAATTTCGTATACGATGTTGACGTTGCAGTTGACATATCTGCATGTGCGTGCTGGACTGAGCAATTTTCTTGTCGTTCGTTTTGGGAGTTTATTTTCGGACACAGTTTTTTTTTTTTTAAGTTTATCAGGAGCTGACGTTACAGCCTGTATGTTATATTTAGACGCTATTCGTTTCGAGTTGTGTGAGACTTTGTGTTGGTAGTGTATCACCGCCGGTCGGCGCGTCTTATCTCTCCTTCTTTCAGTATTTCTAGGCTAGATGGCGCAATTTACCGCCCGATACAGAGGATGCCGATATTATCCATCCATCCGTGGCTGAAGTGTTGTTAATCCGAAGCGTTGCTATATTTAGTGGCTCTAATGTGATAATACCAGTGTCCGAAATCCTAGCCCGCAGCGATAAAAATGGAAAATAATGATCTCAAACGCAGGCTCTTGCGAAGAGGGGACTGCGCATAGAACAATATTTGGGGAGTCCTTTTTACAGCACTCTTGGCATCGGTGTTGTTCTTGGAGGTTCCAGACTATGCATTTTCGACGTTTTGGCACTACAATATGTAGAATAATTTCTAAAAAAAAAAACAACGGAGTATTGCAAAAAGCGCAGCCCCCTCCCCCTTGTCCTTTTACTATGTCATGGCGTCAGCATAAACAGACATGGCGGCGCCCATGGAACGGAGCAGGCACTGGTCTATAGACCTTCCTCGTGTACTCTTGTCCCCAGCCACCTAATAGGCGTATCCGGTATAGGCGATGAAAATATAATAAACCGGTTCAACCTCTAAATTGTGACAAATAGAGGGGAGGCAAGATTAGAATTTGCGACGGTATACGTTTATATCCTTAATGTCCTCTATTGGCGTGGCGACGAAAAAAATGTTTTCGTCCATTATGGAAATGGCGACAATTCAAGATGGCGCCGCCCTTGTGAAAACGTTTAATATATACACTGGCGTGAAGCCACCCGATGACGGTTTCCTATTGGTTGTTCACCGCAGTGACGTATGCATGCATCAAACAGTGACGTGCCAAGCAACAAACGCAGTCACAGGCATTTTGTTGCTTTTGCTTTTCTTGCGTTTTATTATGACGCGGAGTTAGCGTACGGACGCAGATAATCTGTTATCTATTACTAGGAATAACGTTTGCACGCAGATCTAACATTCATTTCTTTGAAAAAAATAGCCTACCGCGGTGTCTGTTTTCAGGAACATCTGTTTTCTAATCTGTTCTACCTTGCATGTCTCGCAAACCTGTGCAATGCCGGTGAAAAAAAAAAATTTTTTTTTTAATTGCGCGTTAGGACGAAGCATTAACTTGATACTTACCCGGCCGTAAAACGTATTCCTCGCACGGAAGCAGGTATGCGGCGGAATAAACCGATAAGCTGTACTACAAAGTAGCTGAGGAAAAGGGACAAGCTAAAACATTCTTGGGCCTATCTTTTAACCTTCCGACCTTCGTTGGAAGGTTTAAAAAATTCTCATGAAAACGAGAATTCTTTCGCTTGAGATTAGCCGACGAAGTGTCGACTAAAACAGGAGCATTCCAGCTCCAAGAGCGGCTGCCCCTCCAGTGTTTGGAAGTATCAATTATGGTCACTAACAACTCCAACAATCTTTTTTTTAGCTATTTTATTTAGAAAAATTTTTGGAACGCCCAGGCTTACTCTTCTCGGCTTGCTACTTATTAGCTCTGAATTCAAACTGGCTGTCTAGAAAACGGCAAATGAAGGTTAGGCCTACTCCAACGTTTAAATGTTCCCGCGCTCTCATGTCCCAAATGTTGTAAAACTTGCAAGTCGAGCAGGCAGTCTAAAAACAAAAGGAAAACAATAAAAAAACGGGAGCTTCCCCAGCTATTCATTTCACACCATCAAAATTATTTTAAGCTGTCAGGAAACGAGCTGTGCTGCTCGCATATATTAAACAGCGATGGATGGATGGATGGAGGCTAACCTATGGCATCCATCCATGATGATGACCTAGCCACCTAGCCTAGAAACTGAAAACTGAAAGTGTGATTCCATCCCTCATCCTTTCACGTCTCGTGTTTTTTTTTTGTTTTTTTTGTTTTTAGTAGAGCGTTTTTTAGTTTTTCTGATCGTATTTGAAAATTCCGTAACTTCTCGATAAAAGAAAAAAAATATTGTCACTTGCAATTTGGGTTACTGCAGTGTTGTACGGAAAGGGGTTTCATGGAGCGACGTTCCCGTCGAACGCGAACGCCACCGTTGCCTCGTGCATCAGTAGAACCGGAACGGGAACTCGTTACACCTTCGAGGGAACGGCAAGTGGAACGTCGTTCCTTTCTTTTTTTTTCAAAGCATGAAATGCTTTTCAGTTTTAAATAGCATGAACCCCCCCCCCCCCAATTCCTAAAGGTGTGTCCGTCCCTCCATCCGTCCGTGCATTTTCCGCTAAATTTAGCGGAAAAGTGGCGTCACGTGACGTCACGTAACCTAAAGACCTTGGGGGAATCGACGGCAAGTGACCTATGCATCGACCAAGTTTCCCCGCTAAATTTAGCGGGAAAATTCGCGTCTTGTGGCTAAAACATCAATTCAGTTTCCCCGCTATTAGCGAGACATTGACGTCACGTGACCAGTGCAGCAATCCAGTTACCCCCTAAATTTAGCGGGAAAATTCCTGTTGTGTGACCGAGACGCCGATCCAGTTTCCCCGCTAAATCTAGCGGGGGGGGGGGACGACGACGTCATATGTGACCTATACAACCATTTAGTTTCCCCGCTATATTTAGCGAAAAAAAAATAAAGTTAAAGCTCGCTGCCATGTTTTAATGCGAAAGCGTCAACTGTCCCATGGAGCGAAGCCGGCATTGTCTGTAATAGCAAAACGAGCAATAAAATCCCATTGGCTGCGTCGCGTCATATCAGATGCTTCGTCACGGAAGCCGGCGGGGCCTCTCAAGGTCAAAGCGGACGCGCCTCAGAAATAAAACGCAAAGAAAAGCACAGTAACGCGGAGGCATCGTCACGGAAGCCGTGGAGCCGGCGGAGGTGCCGCGCCTGCGCAGTGGGGGAGCGTGACGTCAGCGCCGGAGCGCCGCGTGTGAAAAAGGAACACGTGGCGCCCCGCTTGTAGGAATACGCTGGGTGTAGGAATGCTTTTGCATTTTTACGCGTAAACAGTTTTAAGTGTTTCTAACGAATTTTTTTTCTTTATATTTGCAATTTTTTTGGTATTAGCGGGCATTCGTTTGGGCTTTTTATTATCGATTCCATCGTCCGACTTTAAGGGATGGGGGAAGCGTCCGAGGAATAGTCCAAAACAAAGAACTCCTGGAACAAATATATGATAGTGGCGACACTAGACGTTAGTTCCATGTGTATATACCTTCACACGCTCGCTTTACTTTTATCTACGGATTATATGGCGCAATATTTAATTAAAATGCTTGACGGTAACGTTAATGTATCGGCACGTTCCGATCTTAGAAACGTAACAGGAACGCGCTCCTTTCGAACCACTGGAACAAATAACGGGAACTCGTTCCGAGATCGAGAGGGAACGACCCGAACGAGCTAATTCGTTACTAGGGAGTTTTAGGGAAGCTTGTTTACATATCCCGTACGGTACGGTGGGCCCTCCGGTACCAACTGCGCATGCGCTACCACAGAAGACTCGCGCATGCGCAGTTCGTACCGGAGGGCCCACCGTGCCGTATCGGATGTGCAAAAGCAGTTCGCTAAAACTCCCTATTGTTTTGGAGCAACGAGTCGAACACTGGACTCATTAGCTCACATGTGTATATCAATGTGTAGAACTAGTTGTGAGGCAAATCAGTGACCTTTTATGTTAATTCAACCTTATTGTTTCGTGGTGTGCCCTTCGGCGTTCTTATTGGTTTAGGCCCACTTCAAACAGGGCGATTTCTCTCATTTATGATCTAGGGAAGGCTTTCCCTAGACCTTATATGATGAATTTTCTGCGTTTAGGATCTAGGGAAAGCCAGGGAACAACCCGCCGGGAACAACGAAATTGCTGGGAAAGTTGCTTTGTCTGAAGCGGTCCTTACGTCGCAATGAGATGGCTCTGCGAAAATGAGATGATGGGAAGTCGCTGCACCCCTCGTTTCTTAGGATTATGTAGTACCGTAATTCGACGTTTCACCGCTAATAATTATATTTAATGTCGGCAGTATACCGTGATTTTGGTCGTTTTGTTTTAAATTCTCTATCAATCAACGTATGTTTTTTTTTGTTTTTTTTATACAAGGTTTGAAAGAAAGTTTGTCGTTCCAAATGGCCTAAAAATAAAAACGACGGTTGATCGTTTTCGTGTGGTCATCCGCATGGTATACAAGGAAGAAAAAGTGATCCATTACATTTCTTGTCAATCGCGAAGTATATTGCGCTAGTCGATTACGCCATGCCGAAATTAATTGAACGCTTATGTCGAAATGCTAACCGCGTCACTCCCCCCCCCCCCCTTTCTTTTCCTCGCTGTATCGCAGTTGTTGCAAGGTTGTCCTCGTATTGTTTACGCTGCAGCCGCATTGGACAATCTGAAGAGCTGAAATCTGGAATGTGCTAGACAGATAAAAAGTACGGTAATTCGGAAAAATATATATACTTAAAGTATGCATTCATTTTATGAATAGTATATTAAAAATGTGCCTCGCCCGGGCGGTTGGATGTATCGCCGACAGGAGCGGAGTCAATCAGCGCGCGCAGTGCAATACTAAAGCGAAGAGTATCTACATTAAAAAAGTGTACATTTTTAATATACAATTAAATACTTCTAATGTACTGTGTTTTTTTTTTTTTTTTTTTCAAGGGGCATTACGAAATATTGTAGTTTCTCGTTCGGTTTCCAGGTGAAGTTCTTTGTGGCGATAAGAGTGTCGGCTCTTAAGCCATGTGTTTTCAAACGCTCCGACGAGACGCGGCTGTAATTCTCGACTATTTGATGGCACGAAGAACTCGGTCTCATAGTTTAGAGGCCAGCTGCTTCGATACAAGTGTGAGAATGGGGGGTGCTGAGATTTCTCAATTCTTGTGGGAAAGATGAGAAATATAAATACACAGTTTCAGCGAAACAACGGCACGGCGTACGTAATGCTACGAACATATCACTAATGTAAAGAACAATCTCAGTGCTATACGAAATATTCGATTAATTGTAAAACGATATATGCTCCTAACTACAAAATACTCTACTAAATACAATAAAACGTCTTAAAATAAATTTCATAAGAAACGCAATGCACATCGGAAGTAGGAAAAAAAAAAAGAGCTCGCATCCTACGGTGTTTACCGGATTAATAACTAATGATCGAACCTGATGCCGAACATGCATGGGTTGTTTGGCATGTAACACATGCTGTCCGCATGTCGCCTCCTCCCTCAAACCTTGTTGCTAATCTTCGAATCAACTTCCGATGCACTACCGATGTGCGTATACTATTTACGCACAATTATTTCACCACAGCTGACTAGAAATAATTCTGATGGTGTTATATAAGTGACTAGTTCTCATAGATGGCGCGTACAGATTTGGTCTCCCAAACGCCTCAACACTTATATATGGTCGAGTTATACGCAGACAGGAACTGTTTCAGAGCTCTCCGATAGATGGCGCCGGCGTTTTCGCTCGTCGCAGTCGATCAGGCTGAAGTGGAAATCTGTGAACCGCAGCCTTAGGAAGTGAGCCAATGAATCAGTGTCACGCTGGTTCTGACGGACAGCTTGCCAATTTCTGTTCCCATGTCTGTCCAGATGCCCTTTCTGCTCTGGGACCCGGGGAACCGTTCCGACGTCGGCTGGAGACGCAGACGCGTCCACTCGAAAGCCGAGGCAAGCTGCTGCCTGTGAGTCTCCTTTGCGTTATCTGAACCTGGAGCATGCACCCCTGAAATTTCGTTTACTCCATTTTGGGGTGTCATAAAAGGTGTACTCCGTCGATTTCGACGGATTTCGAACTTGTGCACACTTACATTTTTACTCATTTGGGTGGTAAAAGGAAACTCCGTCGATTTCAACGCATTTCGAGCTTGCACTTAAATATTTACTCCCTGTTAGGTGTTAAGGTGGTAGTGCGTTTTACTCTCTTTAGGGTGTTAAAGGAGTGCTCCAACGATTTTGATGCATTTCGAGCGTGCACACCTTAAATATGTTACTTCCTCTGGAGTGTTACAAGGGCGTTCCGCCGATTTCGTGCTTTCACACTTACGTTTCTACCCCTTTTTGGGTGTTAAAAGGTTGCTCCCGACGATTTCGATGCATTTCGAGGGTAGATACCTACATTTTATTTTTTTATTTTTCGGTGTTAAAAGGGTGCTCTTGACGACTTGCACCAATCGCCCATCCCTTTCGTCAACCCCGTCCCGTTTCATAGGACACCCTTTATCGTTCTCGAGTACGGTAAGGGTGTAAAAAGGAGCGATTAAAGGTGCAGTACCGCCTCGGCGGAGATTGTTTTAGCGACTTTGTAGAAATAATTATCGCCTCTACCAGCGCTACTTCATAAGAGAGAGGGTCCACGAACCTCGATAAGTTGTTTGATGAGCTAATATTTGTAACCTTACTATACGAGGGGGGACCCAAAAGAAACCGAACTAATTCTTTTTTAAGCAGAGCTTTTGCAGTACCGCGTTTTGCCGCCAGGAGTTGATAGAGCGAACATTGCTGAGTCATTAGGCCTAATTCTGTCCTCGAAGAAGGTCAGGACTAGTTGCAGCTGGGTTTATAGTGACAAGTGTTTCGTGTGGGCGTCGTTTTTGCAATGTCTGATTTCTGCGAACAGCGTGCGGCGGTTAAATTCTGTTTTTTGCTCGGAAAAAGTGGAACAGAAACTATTGAACTGTTAAAAACGGCGTACACCCGACCTTGCCCCGTGCGACTTTTTTTTGTTTCCTAGAATGAAAAGAGAAATGAAAGGAAATCGTTTTGCTGACGTTGCTGAGGTGAAAAAACAAAAACGACGGAGGCGCTGTCAAGCATCACAAAAGATGAATTTAAACGATGTTTCGACACATGGATTAAAAGATTAGACAAGTGTATTAGTGCAAGTGGGCAGTACTTTGAAGGAGATTGAACGTTTGTACTTGAAATGGGAATAAATAAGTGCAAAAAAATTTAGTTCGGTTTCTTTTGGGTCTTTCCTCGTAGTTGTTGGCGTTGTGCCCGGTGGGATGACTCCATTTCAAGCGGCGGCTACTCACCTTTCGACCGCTTATCACCCTGGCGAAAAATGCCGAGTCGCTGGCAGTGTTGGCAATAACCCGTTACAAGTAACGACGTTTTCGGTAACGCTATAATTTTTTTCGGTAACGTAGTAATTTACTCGTTACTTTTTCGAACCAGTAAGACTGTGACATAACGTCGTTATGTTACTTATTTGGAGTAACGGGTAACATAGTTACATTATCGTTATTTCTTTTTCCTAAAAAAAAATACACCTTCATTTCTTTTTTTGCGTCAAGTTGTGCATTTTTTTAGTTCCCACCGTTCAAGCAGTGTTGTACGGAACGGCGTTCCTGGAACGCGTTCCTTCTAGGAGGAACGAAGGAACGCCGCCGTTCCATTTTGCATCGCTGGAACTGGAACGGGAACGCGTTACATTTTTACTGGAACGGAAAGAGTAACGGCGTTCCTTTTTTTTTTCGTCCAGTGGGGTAATTATTATTTTATTTCGAACAGGGAAATTTTGAAAGTACAAAGTGCAGGATCTCGTTACCTTTTTGGCTACTAATCTTATGGATTATTTTGTGTGGTCCTCGCTTGCTAAAAATTTCGGGTGCAGGAGAGCTGGTGGTCATTGATTCTTTTTTGAATGCCCGAAACTGCGGTACAAAAAGCAAAGCTTTTAGTCGTAGGAAAAGACAAAGAAAGAGGGTTGTTTCAAACTCAGCTACTTTCTTTGGTTCCACGAATCCTCATACACCCAAAAATCTAAGGCCGACTACTGCCGCTTTTGAACTTCCATAACGAGACCTACAGTTACAACGAGATCACAGATTACCAGACATTGAACGCACCCTTGTATCCCGAACATTGATCACTTAAAAGATACACAAAAAAAAATTATTTCTTCTCTTGTCCCCCACCTTCAAAATGAACAACAAAGCCAACCTTACAAAGAAGTATTTGTAGTATTTAAGACTGACCTTCCAAAAGCCCTACCCTCTCCTCCACTTGCTCGTCGTGCGGACAGCAACATCGAGAAGCAACTGTTGTTAAGTTCGAACAAGGGACTTTGTTGAATTGAAACGTGTGAGGTTGTTCTAAAACGCTCGTACAATGTTTGGTAAAAGTACTTTCGGCTCGTCTGAATCGTCCACTACAAACATGAATATGGTTAAAAGCTGAAATTTTTAACTTGAATATATCAACAAATGAAACCATGCTTCCTCTTGTTTTCTTCTCCTGTTGCCCTTCCATGACGACGCACAAACTCGCATGTTGACTACTAATGGGATAGATTAAAAAAAAAAACTCTGCTTGATTTAACTAAATATAGCAATTAGCAAAATACAAATGTAACGTATATGTAACGATACGTTCCATTTTTTAAACTGTAACGGGAACGAGTTCCTTTTTCACAGATGTAACTTGTAACGGGAACGCGTTCCAAAAACCAGAAGGAACGAGGAACGAGCTTTCGTTCCTTTTTTTTTGAGGAACGTGTACAACACTGCGTTCAAGTTTTGCCTTCCATTTTCCCCGCGCAAAACACTCCCACCTTGAAAAAAAAAAAAAACACCCACGTCATTTGTCTTAGTCTCAAGAAACGCTGTCACCGCCAAAAGCATGTAACGCAAATTGCAGTAACGCTAGAGTAACGTGCGTTACTTTGAATCCGTAACGGTAACGCGTTCCTTTTATTTTGAGGTAACGTGAGGTCAGTCACGCGTTCCTTCTGTTTGCAAGTAACTAATAACGTACTTCGTTACTTCATGTTTTTTTTTGTTTTTTTTTTGTAACGCTTGCAGCATTATGGTCGCTGGGTTCTATGGACGCATTCGGGTTGTCTGATATTGAGCAGAAGAGAGCTACTGCGCAAGCTCGGGACACGTTCCACAGCCCAGTAGGCAAAGATGGTGGCGCGCAGACGCCAATTACTACAATCGTCACATCGAGAAAAGAGCAGATTTTGCGCATTGTTCATGCGCTGCGCGAAGTAGTGCTTACAATATTTGGTTGTCTGGAGAAGAAACCATGCTTTTGTCGTTTGGTATACGTATACGTCGTGATAAATCAACATGTATAGCTAATGTAAAATACGTCCACCTATACATATATCTTATTTCACTGCATAAAGGAGGAAACTAGTATTGCTCCGCGACGAGCCGGACTACTTTTTTAACTACGTTGGGTTGAATACGAGTAAATGTATTAATGAACAAGCCTTCTTCAAGAAAGTCGTAAACGTAGAAAAAGGTTTGGACAGCAGTAGGGGCTTTATTAGACTACGTTTCGAGAAGAGACTTCTCTTCTTCAAGTGTGCAGAAAATACACACTTGAAGAAGGGAAGTCTCTTCCCGAAACGTCGTATAATAAAGCCTATACTGCTCTTCAAACCTTTTTTTTACGTTGAATACGAGTATAGATATAACGAGGACGAACAGTAAGCAGGGCCGAGGTTCCGCGGTGTCATGCGTCTCATGACATGTTTATGTGCATGTAAAGCAAAAAAAAAAAATTAAAAAATCAACTGTTTGTGTACGTATAATATCTTCATCCTGACATTTGGTGGCTATTCTAGAAGCACTCGTCAAATGCGTTCGCCCGGGAACAAACCGACTAGCACCTTTAAAGGTGGAAAGATTGTACTTCGTTTCACCTTAAGGTGGACGTCAGACTAAACCGCATGTGAATGTAGTTCTTCAGCCTGTCGTCTAAAGGGTGTTTTAGCTCTGGGTCAAGGTGAAAAGCACCCTTATGTATGCCGGGATCACGCTGCTCATAGACGCTTCGCACACGCGTCATATTACAGCCGTCATTGCTAACCTTGTATAGTCTACCATGATGAGACCGCGTCACTGAAGCGGGCGTTGACGAGCCTCCAGAAAGGCCAGTGCTGGGGAAGACGCGATAGGATCTACGATGGCAATAACCTGCCCTGCTACGGTAAATGAAGAAGTGAACGGAATAAGAGGAAACAAAAAAGCTCAAAGTACACCTCAGCATTCCTTATGAGTCGTGCATGCGAAAGCATGCAAGGCGCTCGTCCGCTCCCTTTGTCGTCTGCTGCCTACTAGCGCGCGCGCGCTTCGGAATCTCGGAGGCCATGAATCTCGTCCCTTCGGGTTTAGTACTCGATTAACCGCTCTCTGGAGCGGCTTCGATTGAAAAGAGGGGTGATCTCAAATCATGGGGAGCGTTTGCAATTTAATGACAGACGCCTCCCCCGGAGATTGGTAGCAAGTGCGCATGCTCCGCGTTTTCGCGTGGCGTGGATGAAAGCGAGCGGAAAGGCGGAGGCATTCGCAGACGATGAACGCTTTCGTCGCCTCCTTCGCAGATCGTGTTGCAAACTCGGTCCGTGAACCACTTGACTTTGATCGCGAAGTTGTAAGCTCTCTGTAATGTAGGCTCTCTACCCTTCCCCAATGGTGCGTACGCTTACATAGAAGGTCCGGGTGCAGATCGCGAAAGAGAGAATCGTTTTCCAGACCTTGCGATCCAGACTTTAACAACAAAAAATGGCGTCTTGCGTGGAGTGGTACGACCCGTGTTGCCCGAGCTCGTCCGCTTTGTGTGTTCTCGTCCCACGCCCAACAAGCAGCGAACAACAAGCATCACTTCAAGGTCGTGTCAAATGCACCTTGCTACGGATTTGTCGCACCGTTCGCTGACATGTCTTGTTTTCTTTTTGCATCGCTTCAATGCCATTTGACACGAAAAAAAAAAAAGAGAAGCTTGTTTGAGGGAAGTTGTATGTGCAGAAAAGGGATCAGGTCGTCAGGATGGTTTATTTTGTTATGTTGCTTGACAGCAGGATTTGCATCCACCCGATGACATGTTAATGCAGAATTTGTATATATACAGGGTGAAACAAGGAGACGGCAGGCTCTTTAAATCGACCGGAAAATTCGGTTTCTTAACCTATCGCGCTACGACTTTGTGCAGCGTTGCCCACAGATGGTGCATTTTTTTTGTAAAATTTGTAAAGAACGAACTTACCTGACGAAAAAGTAAAGAAAGAAAAAGGCTTAGCTCCTATGGAAACGCAGCGACGCCACCGGTCTTCAAACAACACGGCGCCGTTTCGCACGGGTGACAAAAGATGGCGCAACGAACGCCGACAACGAACGAGCATACGGCGCCGAGAGCCGGCACTTTAGCAGACGATCCTTCCGACTCAAAAGCGGCTCGCGTTCCGCAGGCGGCGACAGTTGCAGAAACAAAAGCAGGCGCGGTAACAACAAGGAACTGCAGTTCCTTGTCTGCTAAACGCTCTCGGCGTCGTCTGCTCGTTCGTTGGCGGCAGTTGGCGTCGCGACCGCTTGCGCCATCTCTTGTCTCCCGTGCGAAACGGCGCCGTGTTGTTTGCAGACCGGTGGCGTCGCTGCGTTTCCATAGGAGCTAAGCCTTTTTCTTTCTTTACTTTTTCCTCAGGTAAGTTCGCTGTTCGCAAATTTTACAAAAAAAAATGCACCATCTGTGGGCAACGCTGCAAAAAGTCGTAGCGCGATAGGTTAAAAAACCGAATTTTCCGGTCGATTTAAAGAGCCTGCCGTCTCCTTGTTTCACCCTGTATATATATATATATATATATATATATATGGATGGATGGATAGATAGATGAGAAAGAGAGAGAGAGAGAGAGAGAGAGGGATTGAAGGCACTGTCCTTGATCGCGAGGCAGAAATGAATGGATCGATGAACACGGCTGAACCTTCTGAATAGCGTGGCGGCTAGTGCCACCTGGATTGTACTTATAAGTTATGTTTATATCTTTCAACAGATGAGGTATAGCACCCTCAAACGCGCTGGTGAATGGCCATGTATGCGGGTGCATAGGCCCTTTAGCGGTGGTAATCCGGAGTAATAGTCAACTTGCCCAACTTGAGCCTATGGGTCGCGCTCTCACGATCGAATGTATAAGATAGGTCGTCAGAAACCGCTCTATGTTTTGTTCTGTTTCCGAACGAGCCACGCTGTTGTTTATTCGGGCGTATTTCGCGCTTTACTGCCGATAAGTGACCAAAGTATGGCTAAAGAAGCGCGAATGAAGAATAGCGTCCGTTTTTCTTATCACCAGCCTTGTGCCTGCTGCATATGCCTAACACGTGTTTTATGTCTCCCTAAAATTGACTGATTAAGGGGTTTTTGGTAACGCTCAGCAAGTTCCTAATTGGAAGCAAGCTTAGGTTCACTAATTAAAAAGTGAATTAGTAAACTTTAGTTAACCATGTAACTAATACGTATGTTTTTTTTTGTTTTTTTTTCTGTCGTTTGCCGTGGCTGGCAGTTTGTTCTCGAAAATACTTTCTTTGTTGCTAGGAATTTTCGAGTCTTCGTTGAAACACCCGGTGCAAAGCGCTGTAGGTTGGTGCTTGCCGCGTCGCAGTCTTATCTCCAATGCTGCGGGGACATTTCATCAGTTCATTCATCCATCCATCGCGATCGCCGACAATCGTCTATACACGACTCGGCCGATACGTACTTATCTTCGACTGCCGTGAGATATATCTCGTAATCTAAACCATGGGACACAAGGAGAAATAAAATAACGGACGAGACGACGTCTAGTCCGCTATTTTAATTTCTCCTCGTCTCGGAGTTTAGATTATATGACGTCTTCCTAACCAGCTGACCTGCATGTTGAGACATCTCTTCTCGCACGCAATGCGCATGCACCTCTCTATCGCTGTCGTAACCCGAACGGCGCATTACACGATAAAAGTCCGCGGGATATACGCTCGCGTCTCGACTCCGAATGTGTCTCGAGGAAACACAATGGAAGGGCGTGCCCGCCGGAACAGTCGGAAGCGTACAAAATGAAATAAAGAATGCGCTTGGCCGTGAAGACGAGACTCTCATTGTTAACTTGCAGAGCCACCTTGACCTGCGTGGCTTCCGTGCCGGAGCAGGTGCGATTGCACTCGCCCGAAACTCTACGCGCTCGTCTTAGTAGAGTTGCCATCTGGTGGTCTTTTTCCGAAGCTCTGGCGGTTGAGGCTTCCTCGGCAGAGGCCGTCCGGCCTTTCTGCGGCGTCGCGCGGCTGTCTTCGGCCTAATAAATACTCAAATACAAATATATGCATTGCAAAAGCGTCTCTCTCTCTCTCTCTCTCTCTCACGCACATGCACACGCGCACCCCCCCCCCCCCCCCCCACACACACACACACATCGTTATTGCATGTCCTCCCAGATTCTTGGCGCGCAGGGAGAGCCATGCTTATTGACACGATATTAAATACACCCTGGGCAGGTGGCGCAGTCTAACGCCCCATTGGACGGACGCGACCGTATGCGGAGTTGCGGTGACGTCAGAGCGACGCCGAGCTCTGATTGGCTCTGATTGAATGCTAGCGGGTAGAGCTCAACGCAGCTTGCTTTGAGGTCTACCCACTATCCTTCAATCAGAGCAAATCAGAGCTCGGTGTTCTGACGTCACCAGAGCCCCTCGAAAAGCAGCAGACGAACTTTCGCTCCGCATACTCATTCGTGTCAATTATCCAGCCAGACTAGTTTCCGCGATTCCCGACCTTGGAATGCATTTTCGTTCTAGCCGCCACTACATTTAGCTACCGACCTTAGCTTGCTACTAGCTGTACTGCGAAAGCTCGCATCACTTCTTTTCTTTCTTTTCTCTCGGGGATAGCGAGATCAATCAGGAACAGCTCTGTTTACTCAAAAAGCAAAAAAAAAAAAAGAAAAGGGAAAAGGAGCAAACGGTTTACTTGTTCTGTCGGCGTTCCTGGAAAGGAAAAGCTTTTTGCGCGGCGATTTTCGAGGACAGCGCCAGTCTGGCTGGATAATTGCACGCGGTCGTGTCATCATCATGGTCGCACAACAACTCTCTCCCTCCCCTAAAAATGCCTCCGAGCTCTGTTTATCCGTCTGCTATAAAAACGGCGCCACAATTTACCTCATTGCTCGCTCGCTCATTCGCTTGCCGTAGTTTCGCAAGCGGCGAAGGCTACGGTCCCTGTGAGCCGTTCTGAAAGTCGGAGAAAGCCACGTA
Source organism: Ixodes ricinus (assembly GCA_037355805.1). Taxonomy (NCBI): domain Eukaryota; kingdom Metazoa; phylum Arthropoda; class Arachnida; order Ixodida; family Ixodidae; genus Ixodes; species Ixodes ricinus. The sequence goes on along the minus strand of JAZHYW010063590.1, from coordinate 62,540 downwards.
ACTACACCTAGTTCACCTAAATAACTACAGAAAACAAAGAAAAAAAAAAGTACGGTTTTTTTTGTGGAGCATTACAAATTTTCACCATCATGCGCTATCTGTGGGTGCATTTCAGATTAGTTGTGTGCTATTTTACCAAGACGTACCGGTTTCAAACGCCAAAACGAACATAGTCGCGCGCAGTGCTCTCGAAGCCATGGGCGGAAGACAGGAAAGCAGCTTTTGTACGAATTTTGAGCGACGGTCTCATTTCCCTGGAAAAAAAAAAAGGGGGGGGGGGGGGCATGACATGAACGACGTTTGAGACACAAAAAAGAGGGCCCTGTGAGGTGGAAGTTCCTCCTTTCCCTCTTTTCTCCTGGGTGCTTGAATTACGTTATTGTTGTTGTTGCGGTCGCTTTGTCGGTCGGGGGAAATTTGGTGAAGAGACAATTGTTTCCCCTGAGCTGCTCTCGCACCTGTACCTTTGGTGGTATAAGCGCGATCACTTGCTCCGCCTCCGTCGTTCTGATTGGATCGAGTTTGGCCGCAGCGCTCGCTCTTTGCCAATTGTTGCGCTGAAACGAAGTATTTTTTTTTTATTGCTTCGCGGCGCGCGTCTACTTCGTGCCGCGCGCGCGCTTTCGCTATTTGATGCATGCGGTCATCTTGGGACGCCGTTTATCTTTCCGCGTGGATGATGCGTTTCGCGCGGTAAACAGTGTTTTCCGTCTTCCTTGGCACGCATCTACTGTGCCCAGATTTGAGAGTGTTGATTCCACCCTCTCGATCGCGGGGTTCACGTGGTTCATGAGTCGCGTTTGCGATACAAGCTACCGCAACGAGGATTCGGAAAGCGTGGATCGTCCGCGAGCGTCTCCAAGCTTTGCCCGGCCTCTGCCACAGCCCTAAGGGGGAAATAACGGGAGCAGAAGGACGAGACATCCTGGGCGCTGACGTCGGTGGTCATGAGAAAAAGAACGAGAAAGAGAGCGACGGAAGAGCAGGATAAAGAAAGCGTATGAAAGGTTCGTTGCGTGTTCGTTTCGCCGCGACGTGTTGAAGTTGCTCGAGCGCTTGTCAACTTTATTTAGTTTTATACAATGCGTGATTCCCGTGTATTTTTCTGCAATGGTAAGTTAGTGAAGCACAAGGTATACAGACCTTACAGGTCCCATGATGGGACCTTTCCCTCTAGTTCGGGGGTCTCCAAACACCGGCCCGTGGTTTGCCATGGACCTTTCGATGAAGTCCAGCCTGCGGCCCGCTTCAATCAGGCCCGCTGCTATCGGGCCTGATTGAAGTCCAAAAGCGCTACCTATGTTGCGCTTTGACTTCACGACTATAGAGAGGAGTGACGTCAACAACCAGCAACGCAGATTGATGTTGATTGGGAGTCGCTGATGTCATTCTGCAGAAGAAAACAAAACTTTTTGTTTTCTTCTGCGGAAATTCGTCATCAGCGACTCTCACCAATCAACATCCAATCTGCGTTTGCTGCGTTGTTGACGTCACTTCCTTCTCCCATAGTCGCACGTGGGAGTCCAAAAAAGCGCAACATATGGGCCCCAGGGCTGGAGAAACCCCCAGTCTCAGCGTCTTTGCTGAGACTGGGGGTTACTAAAGCACTGGCAAAGCCAGAGCATGAGCTGAGCGGGATTCTTGCCGCGTCTCAAGTCGCTCGCGCGCCCCAGCCTTTGCAGTGCTTTCCTCCACCCAGTCTCAGCCGAGACGCTCTTCTAGCAAGCTGGCCCTGAAAGAACGAGAGAAAACTGCCTATCGTAACGCGGGTCCTCTCGCCATATCAATAACTGGACATTGTCATTTTATATTATATCTAACTACGTATACGTGAAAAATCCTCGGCGTTCTCAGTATATTGTGCTTAGTTTCCTGTGTCGTAACTATGCGGGGAGCAAGTCGTCAGCTTCGTGCGCATGAGCAACGTTTTTAGATTAGCTCAGTTGCGGAACTGCTCATAGACGCTGCTTGCACGAGCAGTACCCCCCCCCCCCACCCCACTGAAGTGAGTGAGCGAGGGGAGGGGGAGGAACCTTTTTCCGCGGGAGTTCCACAACTGAGGTGATCTAATAACGTTGCGCATGAGTTTCGGTGACGTCAGAAGTACGCCGAGCTCTGATTGGCTTTGACTGAAAGGATAGTGGGTAGACCTCAATGCTAGATGCTTCAGGGTCTACCCGCAATGTTTTTTTTCTTTTTTCAATCAGCCAATAAGAGTTTGGCGCTCTGACATCATCGCAACCCCTATATTTGGTGAGTTTTATGGCTCCTAGTTATTGTACCATGTCATAATTAGCTTGATATTGAATTTCAAAATAAAGTATATGTATTCATCCACCTTAGATTTTTTTTATGTTTTACTTAAACTTATTAAAAATGCTTATCTAGGGTTATTTATTTTGTATTTCTTCATTCATAGGGGATCTGTGACTGAGTGGGTTATTGCGCACACTCAGCTCGACGCGCGTGAGCGAAAGCTCTGCGCAGAACTCAGGGATCTGGTCGAGCCCCACCCCTGCGTCTCGGTCTGATGAGCATCTACCGTGCGGTCATGTATCACTACGTGGGCACGTTAAAACTCAGGCTAGCAGTTCGCTGCTAAATGCTCATCACGCAGTGACTCGTCGCAACTTAACTGACCGCTCACGCGATTATGCAATCCCCCGCTTCAGCCATATTTGCGTATGCCAGGCCGTCGCATCTGCATCGGCCCGCCATGCGACGAGAACCATTTTGCTCCGTGCACGCTTGCTCCCTCGCTCACAATCATAGGCTCTCTGCGCACATCTGGCGCGGGGTTTGCTGGCGCGTTACGGTGTTGGCATTCTCGAGGAAAAGAAACAAAAGCAAACATTTTCTTGTCAGCTCTTGCGTGTCGCGCGCGGTGCTCGCTAAGAATAGGTTGGGGTTACGGATGTCGCGAACTTTCGTCGAACCCGAGATTAGACTGGTTTCGGCGTATCTTCTCTCTCACTTCGACCTTTTAGCAGAATTCGATTAAGGTGTACGGATAGATGCCTTTGTATCCGGTGGTAGCTTGCGCCACCTAGCCTAAATACATATCCACCCTTTCCTCTTTTTTTTTAAATTGTGCTGTAATTTCCGTTATCTTGTGTATTATCGCACTTGTCTAGATACCTTCCACCAACCTAGACCTTTTTCACGAAGGATGGATGGATGGATAATAACGAACATACCTTTATGACGGGCGGTAGCTTGCGTGCCTAGCCTATAGTCCGTTGCAACCTAAGAACGAAGGGCGAGGGTAAGACAGGCCGGGGAGGAGGAAGCAGACGGAACGCTGGAGAAGATAGGGGAAACCTCCTTCTCTCTTTAACTATAGATGGATGGATGGATTAATGGATGGACGAATGTCTGGAGGGATGTTAATGGCTATATCCTTTGTAACGGGTGGTAACTTGCGCCACCTAGCCTAATCTAAAAAAAAAATTGTTTTGTTTTTTAAGTTATTTTTTTTCCTATTACCAGGAACTGTGGGATATCAATGGGATGACCTTTGGGGGATCGGGCTTAAAAGCAAAACATCACCCCCCCCTCCCCCACCCGCCTCTTTCCCCCGGCGAGGGAGTCGCCAATTTTCCACCATACCTCTGGTCAAACATTGTCGGCGTTGCCCCAGCACCGGACCCACTGGGGGACAGGGCTGAGACTTTAGGCCGGAACCACGCGGGTGGGAGTCCCAATTTTCCTCTGTAGGAGAAAAGAGTACTTATGTGCAGTGTTCCCCGACCTGTACACACAAATTTCGAATCGCACGAAGAAATAATTTACAAAATTATCGGTGTTCACAAAAAAAAAAAAATGAAATACGTTTAAATACGTTTACTAATCTCTGTAATGCGAAATTAGAGCGCAGCTCTTGAGGAGGAGGAGGGAAGATACGGAGAGGAGGATATGCCCCTCCCCTTCCCTACCCTCTCCTCCTCCTCCACTTAAGTTTTCCCGCTAAATTTAGGGGGAAATGACGTCACATGACTTGGTGAAATGTCACTTTTGAACAAATTCAGTTTCTCCGGTAGATTTAGCGGACAAATTGAATTGGTGTTGAGGTCACGTGACGTCAATTTTTCCGCTAAATTTAGCGCGGTTACGCCGACGCCGCGAAACACGGAAACGGGCGCCTAAGGCCTGCGCTCCAAAAATAAAAGCAAAACGTGTGTGTTTTAGAGTTTGTTAATGGGAAACGATGCACCCAATAGCCCCCTAATCCGCTTGGTGGTGACGTCAGCTCGTTTACAATTTGTCGCGGCGGAATAGTTGAGCATCAGTAGAACTTTTTTCGAACTTTGCCTGAAAAGTTCGAATAAAGGTCGTGCGCGAACCTTGGCAGGATCGTGGCATTCCCTGGCTGTGGTGTACGTATATGTGACGACTGTTTTCTTCTGGACGGGCTCAAGGATTGAAGAGGACTCTGCCCCCGCGACATCTTCGCTTCTAAATGCCTTTTTCTTTCTTTCTTTCTTTTTTTTTTAAATTCGTGGCGTTTTTGAGATGGTGTAAATTGTTGAGGTCTGGAAGCTGCGGATTTAAGTTTTCTTGGCATGCCGCGAGGAATTTGCGGGGGAATGCAGTTCATATTGCGTACTGAGGAGAGGGTGTTTTTGCCAGTTTGGCCTCGTCTCCTTTTTTTTGTATTTGTTTTGCGATTTGACGGCTGCAACTACACTTTTTTTAATTAAAGTTCGGATTACAAGACTGATAAAAAAGAACTATGACTTTCCAAGCAATTATATACTGGGTGTTTCAGGAAAGGTGGACAAATTCGATATTGCGAGAACTACGCGTCGCACCAAAAAAGGCTTGTGTCCTTTTGGTCCTGGGCTAGGGCCTTCTTAGGAAAATTATTAAAGTCCGAGATAATTATATTGTTAATTATTTTTGCGTAATTAAAATTTTTATTATTGGGTTTAAGGGCATGGTTTCAATTAGAAAATTGCTCAGCATCGTCAAAAAACACTAAATCAACAAATTGCAGAACGATCGAAGGCACGCGAAGCATTTTACGGCTTTCTGAAAAACTGTACAAATTCGACGGGTTTTAAGTTTCGGTATGTTATCGGAGCGTATCTCCGCCCCGGCAGCATCGCGCCCCGTGGAGAGAGAGTGCAACATGCCTCTGCTGCGTCGCGCGATGACAGCGCAGCAGAGGTTGGATGCACTATCTTTCCACGGGGCGCGGTGCTGCCGGGGCGGAGATGCGCTCCGATAACAAACCGAAACTTAAAAACCCGTCGAATTTGTACGGTGTTTCAGAAAGCCGTAAAATGCTTCGCGTGCCTTCTATCGTTCTGCAATTTGTTGATTTAGTGTGTTTCGATGATGCTGAGCAATTTTCTAATTGAAACTATGCCATTAAACACAATATTAAAAAAGTTAATTACGCAAGAATAATTAACAATTTAATTATCTCGGACTTTAATAATTTTCCTAAATAGGCCCATGGCCCAGCACGAAAAAGACACAAGCCTTTTTTTGTTGCGACGCCTAGTTTTCGCAATATCGAATTTGTCCACCTTTCGTGAAACACCCTGTATATTATATTGCTTTATCTTTAATGAAGCGGATAATTTTTTATTACGCAGGTATTTTCCAGATGGTATCTTACTCCCCAATAATGAGACCCCCCAAAAAAGATATATATATATTCAAACAATGAAAACACACTACCGAAAATTGCCGTCTCAAGTTGGCGGACTACCGTGTGACGAAAGAGCTGGCAACCTAGACTTCTGTTAATTTATCCGTCCAGTCATCAACCCGCGTATCAATGTCGTTTTGGTGGCGGCTAGAAGGGGAAGTGCGGCTATCGATCGCTTCTCCCAACGGCAAAGAGCGAACGAAAAAAATATATATATTTTACACCGAGCCACTGAAGCGGGCGTCGACGAGCCTACTCCACAAAGGCCAGTGCTGGTGAGATGGACACGGTAGAATCTAAAATGGCGATAACCTGCCCCGCTGCGGTAATGATGAAGTACATTAAACGTAATAAGGCAAAACAAAAAAAAGATAAAAAAAGAGGAGGCAATCCCGACGAAGTCTTCGCTTTGAGTGCTTTTAAAGCAAACAGAAACGACGTGGGGAAGAAAAAACTGCCTTTGTTTATTTCGTTTTACTAAACTTTGGCTATAATATTTAGACGTTCAATTTTGTTCTTCTGGTTCCCGTTTCGGGTTGTCTCAACCTATCGAGGGAGGCACCTATTAAAACTTCCTAATGCTAGAACCACACACGCACACACAATGTGTTTAGCGTTTGATACATTTTGAAAGCAGTTGAGTGTATAGAGTGCGACAACACAACGCTCGGAGTTGGTAATCAAAACGTCATTTCGTAAGCGTACGCCGGCGGAAGCTGCCGATTTCAGCCTTCCCAGTGTTGCCTAATTTGGCCACACGGTGGCGCTCGCGGTCAACCGACGGTGGCGCGCTGTGGAACTCTGCCCAGCGGGTAGTATACCATGGACTGCAGCGGACATACGAGCCATATCAGCCAATCCAACGTTACGGAGTTTTAGTGGATCGTTCCGCCGACTCCGGTAACGATACCCGATACCCCGCCGCCACCTTCGCGCCCGCATCGTATCGTTATCGGGCGTATCGGAACCATCTACTAAAACTCCCGAGTTTGAAGGTCTCACGTTACTGGACACTCCGCATACCGCTGTGCCCATCGCGAAGGTCACGTGACATTTATCACGTGACCCTTGCTTACACGACATCGGATTGACTCCGATGGCTGCTGCACATCGTCATCAAACAAGCCGTCCTATTTTTTTTTTTTTTTCACTTTTGTATATATGCGCATGTGTGCATGTTCGGTCTCTCCGGCCTTGGGAGAGATATATTGCCGACTGATGACCTTTTGTTTGTCAAGACAACCGCGACCGCTCCGTGAAATTAAGATTCTTCCCGTCCTCCTCCGCTTGGCTTGTTGTTGCGTTCGGCGTCCTATGTTCCGACAAACTAGGAGGAAAGTAGCGTGGGCCCGTATACTCAATAGCGATAATAGCGACCATTTCGTCATCTGGCGGCAGCTTTGGGGGTCGTTCGCGGAAGTCATAAAAGAAAAGAAGAGGCGGTCGAGTTGGGAATAACCCAATGGCAGACGGGTAAACACTTTGTTATTGCACGGTTGGAAGAACATTCGCCCAGGTTCGGCTTTGTTTAATTAAGTGTATGGCTGGCCGCTGACGCAGCGCGCGCGCTCAAAGAGAGGGAGCTTTTGCGGAGCGGTGTTGAGATTGAACTTTGAACGTTGCGTATACTTCGCACTAAAAAAGAACGCGGTCGCGAGTGTGGTATGAGTTGACGCAAGAGTAGCCACCAGTGTTGACGCAGGTGTGACAGGAGGGGGACAGAAGTGGGATAAGTGTAACAGACAAGTGTGACACAAGTTCGCGCGTCGGGCGGGACGACGGAATGATCTCCCTGCCGTTCTAATCTTGTCAGTGGCTGTAGTTCGATGTCGTCTCTGATCCGCCCTCCTCGGAAAGGTCAGCATTCGGAAAAAAAAAACATAAAAAAGACCATCTGTCACAGACACGCTCCAAAACTACAACAAAAAAAAATTCTTTTTTAACAGTGTATTTGAGGGGCTCTGACACGTCTATTTTTGTGCATAAAAATAATAAAATAAAACTTTAAAAAATTTCCCAGTCATCTGAATACTGTGTCGTCGATAGCCCCAGGACAGTGAATATGAGGCGCCCCGGTCGACTACTAGTTTTCGCCGCTGGTGGCCAAAAGGGGCAACTTTGGGATGGCCATGCCACCGAGTGATTGGACAACGAGCGCTACGTCACAGTTCGAAAAGGAGCTCGGACCTTCGAGCTCGAGATCGGGACCAATGATTGCGGCCGCAAACCGTCCCAGAATTGAGGCGGAAAAAAAATGTTTATAAGATGGCGCTACTTCGAAACCAAAATAGAGCTCCTGTATCCCTACGGGAGCCAGAGTTGCGCCTCTGTTTTCCACGTGCCACCGCGCCGCTATTCGCCGAGATCCGATCACGTGAGGAGCCCACTCAAATGCCGTGCAGGAAAGTAGACTTATGAAATCCCGGGACTACTGACGGCAAGGGTGGTTTGCCTTTTAGTTCGTCAAGATTCCTTCTGGACAACGGGTCATGGTGATGGTACCCAGACTTTATTATTAAAATTTTCTTAATTTTCCTTTTTTTAAATTGGGAACACAATCAAATAAATTCCCAATTCCGGAGAATTTCGAGTCTAACAAAAATAAACGTATCGCTAATAAACCCCGCATCTTCAGCGAAAAATTAACTCAGAAAAACACCCTCCGAATTTCACAAGAAATGAACTCACAAAAACACATTCTGTGTTCCTCAAATTTATATATAAAAAAAATCAAAACAAGTTTTTTTTTTTCAATTATTATAATGCTTTTACAATCTTTATTATTATTTTGTAATTTTCGTGGATGACTTATTGTGCTGACCAAACCAATACCACCTAAAAGACAAGGCGCGCGCGTTTCGTCATCTGATCCACCGATCGACCTGCCCCAAGCGGCAAACACAGGCAAACACGCCGAAGCTCGTCGAGAGCCGCCGCAAAGCGGCAGACGCGTCCGTCTTGGCGTCGCCGTTGTCGCCGTCTGCTAGCGTCGCGCTCGGTTATGAGACGCTGCCAAACGCGCTGTCGACGATGCTGACGCAAGCTTGGCCGTAGACGGCGCTGCCGCGGATCCAATCCATGCCTCGCCTTGTCTCCTAGGCCGTATTGATCAAAAGTCTCCGTGTCGCGTTCCACAAGAGCAGCCACGGAACAACCGGCATGATCAAAATTCGAGCAAAAAAAAGATAGTTTGGTTGGGGGACGTAGCGGTAAACAACGCTTGCGGAGGAAACACGATGACGACGCCGAAAACCTAGACTTGGACATTCGAGAACGCGCGCGGTTCGCGAAACGGAGGCCAAACGGACGAAGGAAGGAAAAAAAAACTAAAAAAAGAATGTTGCGTCTCCGTTTTCGCTTTCCCCTGTATCGGGCTTCGTTTTCCACCTTGCGACGATCCGCAGCGGACCGTACGAGCTATCGCAGAGCCAATCCAATGCTCCGTGAGTGTCACGTGATCCTCGGAAGGGGGTGCGGCGTTACGCGAGGGCGCCTAATCACGTGATAACTTTTTACGGCGCAGGATCAGCAGCCCAGCCGGGATGGCTCGCCTCGCAGCATTCGGTGCGATTCGTTGTGAGGTCAAACGAGGCGTAGCAAGAAAGCAAATAATAAAATGAGTACAACGTCCCGTGTTCGTTTCTTCCTTCCCTCTTTCTTTGATTTTATTTTTCTTTCTCGTTATGCTTCGTTTTTATTGATATTGCTGGCTGTTCATCTTATCTGTCGTTCGTTCCTCCCGGGAGCCGTGTCGCAATGTTGCGTGCGAATTCGTCGCAGAGACGCGGGGTGGTTTAGCCGGGGTCTTCCCGTCTGTTTTTGTTTCTTTTTACTACTTGTTTTTCTTGCGGTTTTTCTAGCTTCGTCGAAGGTTGAGAGAGGAGAGGGAAGCGGATAAGGTTCCTTAATTAAGCCAGCCGTCGTGTCGGCCGGACGATGACGGTTGTGTGGTCGGTTTGCGCCGGTTTCTCTAGAGATGCGCCAGCTGGGAAGCCCCCAAAGTGCGGTCCCTGAACCTGAATCTAAGGGCGCAAACGAGCTAATAAATATTAAACATAATAATAAAAAAAAAAACGGCGGCAACCAGACTGGTTGTGTGCTTGCCGCCGTCGCTTATAGGTGGCGGTAGCTGTTCAGAGGTTTGTGTCGACATGATTTTGGTACCGGACACGATCCTGGGGAACCTAGCCCTTAACAGCTCCGCTGTAAAAAACGAGGCTGCGGGTAAAAGTGACATACACTAAAATGTATGAAAAAATCTCCCTTGAGACATTTTAATGCATGTGTCGTTTTTACCTGCAGTTTTTTTTTTTGTGTGTGTGCAATGTTTGCACGGGGGCGTGAGTAAAAAAATTGCGCAATTTGAATGTTGCTCCTTTCGCGGCAGCGAGAGGTGGTTGCGTCGCCGCTGTTGGGAGAAACAATTTGGCCAGCGCAGTGTCAAACAGCTATTGAGAACAAGGCCCGGGTGTAGTGCCGTACTGTCGACGTCACGTAAAGAAGGCCACCGCCGGGCACGTCAGCATTTGGCTGTGGCTCGTCTTCAGTCTGTGAGGACACGCGTTTTAGCCGAACGCTGATCATGTATTCAGTACGTACCGATGACTTGGTTGGGAAGGCTGGTGCATCAGATAGCGGAAATTTTGTCTTTCTTTGATATTTCATGCCCGCGTTGCATTGAAATGCATTACAGTTACAACAAACATACAAAAAGGGGAGGGAGGAAGGGGCGCCAGCAAAAAATTCTTTATCTGCTACAACGTAAAAAAAGTTATTACACTCACGTAGATGAAGCGCAACGATTTCATAATGTAAACTACCTCAATGAAGGCAGCTTAAAAGCTCGAACGTTTTTCACCGAATGTGCACTGGGCATGCAGTTGTCTTCCTGTAAAAAAATCGGAGCAAGAAAAAAAATCTTTTTCAAAGTTAACGTTGAGCGCGTTCGCAGACGACCGAGTTAGCGACGCTATTTACTAGTGGCGCCTTCTGTCGAAAGGCGCAGCGATCAGACTACAGAGCGCGTCGTCTGCTCGCTGTGCCTTGCGGGAGATGGCGCCACAAGTAAGAAACGTCTGTGAACGCGCTCAACCTTGACTTCGCTAAGATGTTTGCTCTCATTTTTTTTTTTTTTCAGGATGAGAACTGTGTCTTGTAATTTCACACGGTAAAAACTGACCTGCTCAGTGCACGTTCGGTGATAGTTTTGGCTTTCTATGTGCAAGCGCCGATTTTTCCGGCTCGTTTTACAGCGGAAGGTCTGTTTGGTACACCCTATATATAGTAAGAAAAAATAAAACAGCATTGATAATGAACTGAATTTAAGTGCGCAAACGTGCTGGTATAAATTGATTGAACATGACACAAACCACAAGACTAAAGGTTAAAAAAAACGCCACATATCCTGTAGTTTTTCCGCGTATGTCGTTGTTTTTTTATTTATTTTTATTTGCAGTTTGGGGTTTTATGCCATGTTCAGATTTGATAATGTTCTTTTTACGATGTCAATGCGCCTTTCGCAGAGCGACGTTTATCGGTGTGGGGGCGCTGCAACTCGCGTTTGACGCGGTCGGAATAACGCACTGATCTCTATGTGGAATAACGTATTTGGGGGCACCCAGAAGAAAACCCTAACAATTTTGAATGTTGCAAGCATATGATTGCGTTATTTTCGTGTTTTGGGAGTTAGGGCGCTTTCTTACATTGAACCGTTTGTTTGAACACCAGGAAATGAAGTCGTTTGGGTATGCCGAATGTCTGCTCTTTTGTAACTTTTTTGTTTGGACAACGGACATGAAATCGTTCTTGCGACATAAACTAGAAAGCGTTGCAGTATTTCCTCCAGAAGGCATTGTGTGAGACCACCACGCCTCGATTTCGCACTCAAAACTTTCCGGATTACACGTAACATGCGAGATATGTGCAACCAAGCCGCACGTCTCTCACTGGCCGGTTGGTCAGGTTTTACCGGCAGAGTTCGTGATTAGCTCGTGCTACTGCTCCTGCAGAGGCGCTCTTCTTTTTGTGTTTTGCCCTTTCAACCGATGCGTCGAGTTGACGGTGTTAAAACAAGAAGGAAAGCAAGAACGGCTGGAACTTGCTCCGCCGTAAAAGAAGAGTTCGTGTTTGGGCCAGTCTAGTCGGTCCCGTGATGTAATAAAAAGAAGACGAGGAAAACAGAAGGAGCAAGAAAGAGAGCAAGTTTGAGCCGGTTCCTGATCGGGAAATAAGTGGGGGTCATAAAAGGCGATAAGGGTTCCCTTGTTGTGGTCGTGACGTCGGCGTGACGTCACCCCAGGAACGGATTGATGACGCTGCCAGCGCCGCTGTCGCGCCGTCGTGCTTTGACCGCTGACAACAGGCTCCGCGGTTTGTGAGGTTTGTCTCGTGCGTCGAAGGGTTCAAACACCTCTCCCGGACAAAAAGCAAAAAGTTCGATTCAACTTGGAGCTCGGCCCCTGGGACGAGTGGCATCTGTAGCGAGGTAAAAGCTAAGCGCGACTGTGGCGCGAGGACGAGCTATGCTGAAATTGAAATGTGTCACGTAAGCCGTACTTGGTAATGTCGTGAGCTCTTTTCAGATCTCAAGGTTCGACTGGTTCGGTTCGGAACTTTCAGAACTTCTAACAAAATCGCCGAAAGATGGATGGTGGTATTGAGAATCTTGAGATGGACGTAGTTTGCGCCACCTAGCCCATGGATGGATGGATGCTAACCAGAGCCGTAACGACTGTACCTTTATAACGGAGGTAGCTTGCGCCACCTATCCCTAGAAATTAAGAACCAAAAGTATGATTTCTTTCCATCGCCAGTTCGCTTACCTTCTGCAATTTCCGTAACTATCACCAGGCGGTGTGAGATATCACTAGGATATCACTAGGATAACCTTTGGGGGATCCGGGATTGGTAACAATTTCGTAATTATCACGAAAATAACCTTTGGGGACTAGTGTAGTGTTAACAAAACAAAAGAGCGAACATTTTAAGTTTTAATGTTTTAATTAACATTAAACATTGCGCGTTTCCTCTGCCATGTGGCGTAAATTCGTTTAAATTTTCGCGCATCGAAGTTTTGAACTTCTCTGAATTTTTCTGGACTTGGCAGACTTTCGAGGTTGGCTGGTAAGGAAACACGTAATACGTGCAACCACACAGGATTACACCCAAGAGCTCTCGCCGGTGTTCATTTTATTCGTTTTATGTTTAGTTTAGATTTCTTTCTACGGGTGAACGCTCTCAAGCTCAAGGTCGCTCAGGACGCACGCGAAATCTCCGATCACGTGACCAACCCAGAAACGCGAGTGTTGTCTGCTACATATGCTTTGTTTTTCCCCTTGTAAATTTTCTCATGTGCCGAATCTGCCAAACTATATTTGAGAAGAGTTATTGTTCTTCCCACTTCAAGTAGAGATTATTGTAAAACACGTAAGGGCCGCTTTTTATTTGCAATGGACCGTTCTTTGGTGTTTGGCCGATCTCCTTTCTCCCGTCTTCCTCGCCTGCTGGCGCCATCATTGGCGGCAAAAGTGAGTCCCTATCGTTTCGTCGAAGCGATCGTTTGGTGAAATTACGTTTCTTAGACAACTTTTGATGGACACACGTTTCATGGACACACGTTTCGTCGACACAAACGTTTTGTTGACCCTCGTTACGCGAATTGGGTACATTTCGTCACGACGTTTATCACAGGTGCGCGTTACCCCCCCCCCCTCCTTCCCTTCCTTCCCCTTCCGCTTCCTTCCCCGAGCTAATCGTAGCTGTCGATGAAACATCGCGTGTCGATGGAAACGTCGTTCGATGAACTGATTGCCACCGCGGCAAAGGAGTTGGGGACCGTTCGGCTGGGCCAGGGGGCGCGCTGGAGCGATACCAGTGGCGCCGCGCCGTGGCCCAAATTCGCCCTACTTAGCCGTTCGCTCGTCCCATCGCGCTGCCAGTTGCAATGGCGGGCACCGCGTTGAAGCTTTCTGTCCGTTAAAAAACTGTGATCATTTTTTAGGGAGGCGAACCTCCGCAAAGAAAGGTTGCCTGTGTGTCAGGTCTCCGGGGTGGAGCAAATAATCCAGGCATAGGAATATTTGTCGTTTGCGAAGTGTGTCTCGCAAATGCAAGACAGCGTCGACTGTAACATCCGCCTCGAGATAAATGCTCTTTTTCTTTATGGTTTCGCTAGCTCTTCAAAGTCAGGGCTATTCGGACAAAGATGAGGATGCAATATTGTTTAAATTGTCTTTTCGCGCACAGCTGCGCTGTCGCATACACACCTTGAACTCAGGTCAGTTCTCGGAGTTACCGGCTGATGGAAGCATGCCGCGCCTGTTCTAATTCATCCGAATGAAGTTAATGACGAGGCACGTACAGCCTGATCGCAACACTGGGTCAAGTTCTAATAAAAAACCGAAACGGTACGTCAATAAGGCCTCCGCTTTTATTTTGAGCGGGTCCAACAAAAAAAAATATATTACTATACGCCGCAACACCTTGCTGTGTTTGCGCGCATCTGTCGCTGCCGTCAAAGCGGTAGAATCGCAATTCATGTACGTGCGTCAGTAACCCACTTTTAATTTTATTAGTGAAGAGAGGGATCTCCAATCGACTTGCATTTGCGTTGTAAAGCGTTCCCTTTTTTTAACTTATTTTTATGTGACCGCAGAATGATAATTTTGAACACTGTTCCGGTTCACAACAAATAAAAAATTTTGCGTCACTATTTGTTTTGTTTGCTGTTTAGGTACAATTAAACTTGATATATCTTGAGTCTGTGTGCCAGGAGAGGATCGTCAATATTCCTTCACTCTCTCTCTCTCTGCAAGAAAAGATTACTTAATTTTAAATTTCAGTCATGAATGCTTAGTTACTGGCCTTTGTGACGTGCCCTGTCCTCGTCCTCTTTATTTTGCTTTCAATTTATACATCTAACATTGCCAACACACTCTTATTGGTTGACCGAGGAATGTCCGGGTTTGATGTTTTAGAGTTGCTTGGAAAGTAATTATGCCTGTTGTAGGTTAACTACATCATTTTAATAATATAAAAAAGAACTAGAGTACGGCCGTCAGTGTAAATCTCTTTTCAACTATGCGCTCAAGTCAGTGCTCAATACGGGCTATGATTATCTGCCTCAATTGGCCCTCATGTCTTTCGCTGCTTACTCGCCTTCTCTTGTAAGCATCAGGGAACAAAATTGATAGAAATTACTGTGAGAGCGCAGGCGAGCCAGTGTGTATATTAACAATTTGGATGAATTGCCCGAGACTGGGGCGAAAAACTAAAAATATCAACCGTGTATGAGAGATACCTCTTTCTGTCCACGGTTGATGTTTCTAGTTTTCTCGACCCAGTCTCCACTAATTCATCAAAATGAAAAATTGGCTAGTAAGCAAGGTGAGCTGGGTTCTCAAATTTAAACTTGTTTAAAAAATAGTAACTGCATAATCGGGTTTATTTTGTCGACACCCACGGGGAACCATCCTAGCTATTACATTAGGAACATCTAACATCGCCAACACGCTCAAATTGGTCGACCCAGGGATGTTCTAGTGTCTAATTTTGTGACGCCCTTAGGAAGTAATTATACCTGTTGTGGGCTAACTACATCATTTTAATATTATATAGAAAAACTAGAATACAGCCGTCAATTTCTTTTCAATTATGCGTTCAAGTCAGTACGCAATAGGGGCTACGATTATCTGCCTAATTTTTCCCCAAGTCTGTTGCCGCTTACCCGCTTTCTCTTGTTAACATCGGGGAACAAAATGGGCGGGTAAGCAAAGTGAGCTTGGTTCTCAAATTTAAAGTCTTTTATAAAAAAAAATGGTAACTGCATATTCGGGTTTCGTTTGTAGACAGCCATGGGGAACCATCGTAGCTATTACATTAGGGACTTATCGTAGAACGTCAGTGTCGGATTGCGGGCCCCACGGGCGCCAGCTCATACCGCCCCCAAGCAACGCAAAACCCCTGCATGCTCTCGCGTGTGACCTACGAAAAGTCCCTATTAATGTGACAAGCAAGCGTAGCTGCATTACTGAATCACGCGACAAGATAGAGAAACAATAATTAAACCTGTCCTCCGCACAGCTGGCGATTCATGCTTCTGGCGATCTTTCTTGAATCACCTCCCAGGAACCAAACAAAACTTTTCGGGAGGCGGATACCTTTCTGTTTAATACGATGCTGTGGCATTTGGGTACCTTTTGCATTCGGTACATTACTTTACGAAGCGCGAGGCCAGCACGACAAGCGCACCAGCCTCCCGCGTCGTCTGCTCCTCGTACTTCTAACAAGTATCGGCGCGCCTCGCCAGGGGGAGGAGTGGCGCTGCGTATGCGCGGCGAAACTTCAGCCGCACAGCCCCAATCGCTGAGCGCTGCGAGTTAATGAAAGCCTGTACTAACAATGTGGAGAGTTGAGCTAGTTAGTATGCAGACAGCATACATAGGCGACAAAACCTAGACATGTCTTTGATCAGTGTCCAGTGCTACAACAAAGATCTGCTTGGATGATGAATAAGATTATGCTCCGTGTCTGTCGACGTGAGTTCAGAAGAGGTTATGCTTGGATGATGGATAAGGTTATGCACAATAAGGGGCAGATTCAGAGGGGAGTCCGGATGTCCTGACCCCCTCTTGAATTTCGCACGTGTAACATTTTAGGGGGGGGGGGGGGTTCTCAAGCATCTAATATGCTAACCCCTTTCTGGAAACACCTGTATCCGCCCCTGTGGGCCATATCTGTCGACGCGAGTTTAGTGCAACTTCTGGTAGTGTGGCTGTCACAATCAATTTGCAGCAGTCAAAATGGGAAGATCATTGCAGAGATATATCCTGTGGCCAGAATACATAGAACGACTTCAGCTACATTAAAGCAATTTCCAACACCTGTTCAGTGAACCCGAGTTTCAGCTGCCTTTTTGAAATGCAGGATGCTGTTTGCAAATGCTGATTTTTTGGACAGCTGCTTGTGTGTCTTTTGCAAACACACAAGCTGTGTTCTGTTGCACTCTGACATAGCATGATGCCGTTATGTGCCTGGCTCAGCAGATATGACTGGGTCGTGGGCATGTAGTAGTAATTAGTTCTACGTAGGGCACTGTGCAATCAGAACGCACACAGCTTGCAGGCTATTCTGTAAATTGTTTTGAGTTTCGAGTTAGTGAGAATCTTCTATGGTGAGTACCTGTTCGCGCCGACATTGTTACGATCGTAAAATATATGCTGCAAAAGTACTGAGGCATTAGATGATGGTCAGCTGAACCATCCATAAACTGCTAATGATGATCAGTTGAGTGAAATTTCTAGATAATCATAAATTATAATGCTGGCCCCATATAGTAGATACTTTTAATTGGATTTGCTCCTCATGCTGACATTGTAATGATCATCAAAAAAATCAGTCACTATGTAACTTAACTAATCTGGAAGAGGCATAATATGTTGTTTGGTTTATTTATTTATGTATTTATTTACCCTCAAGGCTCAAAGTACATTACGAAAGGGAGTGAGCTTAAAAAATAAACAACAAAAAAACAGTTAAATCAACTAAGGGTGCTATTAGTGTGAGTTTGTTTAAAAAAAAGAGCATCACTATAATTGCAGCAATTGAAGCGGGAAGGTGGTTCCAGTCTTGTGATGTTTGAGGTACAAATGAGATGTTGAATGTGTGTGCGTTAATGCTTGGTATGCCCACCTTATAAATGTGATTGAGACGAGCTGAGTTATAAGATGGTCCAAGAATGAGTTTCTGGCAGAGGAAGGGGTATGGTGATAAAAGCTTGTCGAATAAATGCAGGCAAGCATTTTTATGGCAGGGAGACATATAACCAGTCATGTTAAGGTTGCCTTTCGTATGTTAGTTACACTCACGGTAAAACAATGATTAGTTAGGATGTAGCAAGCTGCTCGGTTTTGAATGGCTTCCAGTGTAGTGATCCGATTTTTGTTTTGCGGGGTCCCACACTGATGACGCGTATTCTGATTTTGAACGGACCAGGCGTTTATACAAAATTAATTTTAGTAAGGAATGAGCTTAATTTTTTTTAATCAGGTAGCCATGCAAACATGCGGTTTGCATTGCCCGTAACATACTGTACATGTGTGTCCCAGGAAAGATTAGAGGTATGTTTGTAAGCTGAAACAGACTCCAGGATTCTATAGTTAACGCAGGGTATGCCCTGTAAGGGTGGAACACTCTCATTGACCTACATTTATTAGTATTTACTTCCATCAGCCAAGTATCACACCAGTGGGCTATGTAATTATGGTCCTTTTGAAGTTGCAAAATACCAGATTGGTCAGTAGTTGTATTACGTTACAAAACAGTCATCAGCAAACATACAGGTTGGAGATAAAATGTTAGCTACTGATTGCTAATATAAATTAGAAGCAATAATGGACCAATTACTGAGCCTTGTGGTACACCAGATTCAACAGAGGCTAACCCTTACAAAAAACTGTGATGCTTTTCTGTTGAAAGGCTGTTGAAAAAAGTCATCAGAGGATATAAAATGTCAATAGCTTTTCATCTGACTTTCTCTAGCTTTTCTGTTGACTTTCTTTTGAATATTGGCCCACTTTGTAATAAGAAAGTCAACAGACTTTCTGTCGCCTCCAAGATGCTTTTTCTGCAGCTTTTCAATTGAAATGCTACAGCTTTTCAACTGAAAAGCCACAGAAGATTAAAAATAAAAAAAATCTTTACAGCTTAGCTATTCATTCAACAAAGTTTTGTAAGCTTACTATGGCTTTCCACTCTCCTCCAAATTGGCTGCAGCAAAATAACGTAAAAAACGCGATTTTTTTTTATAATTTTGTTAGTAAATGTAGTGTTTCTGTGGTATTTGAAGGCACTACTACATACATCCCACAACTACACATTAGAAACGAACACAAACACAAACACCATGAAGCACTGAACACCTGAATCACAGTCCCATTGACTGCTCCAGAGCCTTATATAGCCTACATATTGAAGGTAATCATTTGGCCGGTGACCACCTCAACACTTATTAAGGTTCCAAGTATTCGATCTTCTCCTCGGGAGTCTGTCAAAGGAAAAACAGTGTTTCGAAGTTCGTGGACGATATCTCTTACTAAAAATCATTGGTACAACTAATAATAATTCGGCGCAGTCGCTAAAACAACATCCACAAAAACGGCTCCTAGAAGAAATATTATCGCTTCTCTGCATAGCACCATCACTCAGGACGAAGCGAGTCAAGGCAGTTTCTCCACTTTCAAATAGTTATTTTGCTTTTCTTTACTAGTTGACTATTTAAATATGGTCATTAAAGTCACTATAGTCACTTACAAAGTCAGAATGGCAGGGCATGCCTTTCGAACGCCTGGCCTCCAGCACGCGCCCCATGCCTTCCGTCGTGCTTTGACTGCACGCGCGCGCTCGAGGTGCACGAACGCTGAAGCGTTGTCAAGGGTAGTAGACTCGCGCTGGAGGCGGGACAACTGAAGCTGCTTCCCGTTCTCACTATGTCAGAGACTATTGAGAAACTTAGCGACTTTTGACATCTAGTCGAGGTGTACAATGTTCAATAAAAAGTCAACAGAAAGTCTGTAGCTTTTCTATTGACACTGGCTACAGAAAGTCAACTGAACATTTTCAACACGAAGTAAACAGAACGTCTACAGTCATTCTGATGACACTGTCAACAGAAAGTCAGTAGAAAAAAAGTCAACATAAAGTTAATAGAAGGTCAACAGCTTTTCTTTTGACTTAGGCTGAAGAAAATCATCAGAAAAGTTTCAACACAAAGTCAACAAACTTTCTGTTAACCATGTCAACAGAAAGTCAAGGTCAAAAGAAAGTAATCGGAGCCAACAGGAAGTCAACACGTCTTCAATAAAAAGTCAAACGTCATTTTTAAAGGGGAAAGGGGAATTGTTATTATTAACATTGACAAACTAAACGATTATAGTTAAAAGGCAACTATTCAATTGAGTACAAGGTTCAATGTTTAAGTTGCAAAGCTTATGAATTAGTAGTACGTGTAATACCTAATTATCTTTGAGAAATCTAAAAAAAAAAGCATTGTCAGTCTGAGAGTTACAATCGATTAAACAATGAAGATTATGAGTGAAGGACACGTTGAATCGCATAGAGGCCATGCTGAGCCGACGTAGGATATTGGATTCTGAGAATCTTGTCAAGTGTGCGTAGATGATATTTTCGAGGATTTAATTTACATGGAATGCTTGTTAGAGAAATGAGATGGTACCTGAATCTGTCATGTTTGTCTCCTGATTTATGCAATGGAACCACATTACCGATCTTCCAGTCATTGGGCACAGTGCCTGGTTCAAGTGACTGAGGAAATAGCCGAAGTATTTTGGTGATTTTTAGAAATTTCGAATGAATATTGTCAACACCTGCAGATGATAAAATTTTAAGCCCCTTTTTTATGTTAGAAATGTAGAAGCGGCATGAGATGTTGCCTCTTGCCAGCTGAAAACGACCTGCTGAGTGGGGTTGGTGTACGCTGATTGGTGCTGTCTAGCTGCTTCGGCTTAAAGAACAAATAGAACCAAGGCAGACAAAGGTCTCTAACAATGTTGTTGTTTTTCCCTCGTGTCGCTAAAAATAAGCTGGGAGTTCCGCACGAATTGACTGATTCATTTGATTATCCCGTCCGGCGGGAGGGCTTGTTCCATTCTTCTTCTCGTCTAATCTACAAACCAGATTCTGCCTGTGCTTCCATGAGCACACTTTGATTGATGCTGGGGTCTTCCGGACGGAGAGCATTTGTTGTGTCACGAGGACTTTGATTGTTCCCGCTTCTGGGATGAAGCGTGGTTCAAGCCAAGCCAGAGTGAGACTAGGACCGAAATAACACGAAAAATTGCGTTCTGATTGTGTTGATTTTATCAAAAATGCACCGTGGCGTTACGGCTGAGGACATGGTCAGTAAACATGAAGAAATGCTCGCGTAGAATTGTGTTGCCAAATCGTTGGGAACAAAAAGAAATAGAGAACTTGTTCGGTGGTTTGCCATTTATTCAAATTTTACTTCCAGTATACGGTTGACATTATTGAGGAGTCTGATGCGATTATTTTTGGGCACGTAAACTGAAATTATTATTACTAATTAATATTATTGTTATTATTATTATTATTATTATTATCGTTGTTGTTGTTGTTGATGCTCATTATGCTGATGCCCATCGTGGACTTTATTTCCATGGTCAATCAATAACAAAGGCACAAAAATCCATACAATGGAGAACACATTTCCTTTGTCCTTCTACACTGTACTGCGCTGCACCTTATATTACTGGTGTAAACAACTGTATGCCTTTTCAAATATTATTTTTGCTTTTTAAATTTATGTGTGCCTGTTGCGCCCATGTAGGAGCGATGCTGATAAGCGCCGTTTTCATGTCATTGGAATAAATGCCGATGTGTGCTGCCATGTTGTGTCTCTTGGAAATATACAGTACACTAAGGGTATATGACTGATACCAATTGTGAATTTTTCTGAAACATGGTTTTATACTTAAAAAAGTACTCTAAACGACTTTAATTTTGTGGGCTTGACATTTCACAAATTTTTCAAAATGTAGGTTTCTGTAATATCTTGAGGGTGCAAAACTTCGTGATTAAAAATGGTATGCCACATATTTCTCACTGGGGTGTGCTATCTGCAGGATCAACTTTTTGCCATCATTTTCAAGTCTCATAATTCGCGAAATTGAGGTCTTCGCGGTGATTAAGTCAATAACAGTAGTTGAACTAATTTCGTGTACGCCTCACTCATTAAACCGGGTCGGCGACAGCAGCAGAGTTCCCAAATGAAGCACCACCAAAACACAAGGCACAGTGAACACATATTGCAAGTGTACAATTCAGACGCTGAAAGCGTGTTTCAGTTTGTTCCTAAAAAGTACAATATTTGTATGCTTTTTAGTATTTTGCATTTTTGTTAATATCACGTACAGTTCATTGATCACAGTTGATTGATAATTGATTCCCCTAACCTAACATCGTCTATCAACTTTCATGTTTTGAGGCGAGCTTTTGCAAACCTTTCCGACTTTCGACGTGCATCAATTCTATACTAGCTCCATGTCTCACTTTAAACATTTATATATGTAATCATAAACCTTGGTGTAGCAGCGTTTGATATTTTTAACCCACGTTTTGTTGCATTGTTCTTTACGTACCACTACTAAATCCACCTGCTGTGCGTCGTTGCCGAGGCCTTGGCTGTTCATGAGCGCATAAAATAAATACAAGAGTGAATGCATTAATGAATGAATGAAAAGTGGAGCTCTGGGAGAGGGGGGGGCTTGCGAAGCACACTGTTGCCAGATCGTGAACGGCATGTGGTGGTTCCCTTTTCGTTGCAGTCGGGTGATGCCTCTGGCGCCGCGATGGCCCTGTTGACGATGCCCGTGAAGAGCGCCAGCGTGCCCAAGGTTGCCTCCCCACCCGCCTGCGCCATGGAGAGTTCGAGCAGCCGCATGCAGCGCAACTTTGCCGAGAAGCAGCGGCGGGACAAGCTGAACAGCTACATCAGCGAGCTGGCCAACATCGTGCCCATGGTGTCCATGGCCTCCAAGCGCCTGGACAAGACCAGCATCCTTCGGCTGAGCGCAGCACACCTGCGCTTCTACCAGAGTGAGCCGAATTCCTTGCTCTTAAACCCCCGCTTGCTGAATGCAAATTTAGGTCTCGGTAACACTGTAGCGTGGTTTTTTAAGAATATTTATTTATCAAAGATACATTGTTTTATGGGCAAAAGATTTATTGATGTGTGCCTCTTACCTAGGACATTTTTCTCGTTTTTTACTTATCGAGATTGAGGTCACTTTTTACTTACTCAACCCATTTTTTTGTGCCATTTTTTGTTTTCACATTTGTAGAATACCGAGTTTGTTAATAATTTCCAGATCTTAGTGTTGGCCATAAAGGGCGAGGTTGAGCGACACGGATTCGCCGTTCTGTAACAACGAAGGAGCATACCGAAACGGAGGTCGCCTAAACAACATTTGTTTTACATGCCATAAAAGGTTTCATTACAAGAAAGAAAAAAAAAAAACATTGCTTTTGTTGATTGTTGACAACACTGAAAGAAATGAAAAACGTTTACAATTCCCTGTAACACTGAATTAGAGCGCAGCTCTTGACGAGGAGGAGGGGAGGGTGTGGAGAGGAGGATATGTCCCTCCTCCTTTACCATACCCTGCCCTCCTCCTTTCCTGCTCCCTCCTATTTAGAGGGAAATTTTTCCGCTAAATTTAGCAGGGAAATTTTCCCGCGAAATTTAGCAGGGAAATTTTTCCGCGAAATTTAGCGGGGAAATTTTTCCGCTAAATTTAGTGAGGAAATTTTCTGCTAAATTTAGGCGGGAATTTTTTCTGCTAAATTTAACGGAGAAATTTCTCTGCTAAATTTAGCGGGGAAATTTAGCAGAGGGGGGGACCTGGCTATGTGCGAGGGGCGGGAGGGGGGGGGGGGGGGGCTGGGGCTGGCTACGTGCCTGCTACAGTGGTGGCGAGGCATGTTCGAGACTTGCTTGAATCTAGCAGCAGGCAGCTTGAAATTGTGCGGTTGTGGAGCCACTTTGGCCTCAGACGGTTGTGCTCGGATTTTATTCCCGTCGTATCCTGGCGATGCATCGCAGACGTCTCGTGGGGGCGTTAGCTCTTGGAATTCCCCGTCTAGCCAGAATTTTTTTTCCCTTCTCCTCTCTTTTGTTCTTTTCCAGTCCGCATTGTGTCTTTTTGCGTGGTCTGATAAGATTACGTGCAGGTTCTTGTGTGGAGATTGCTCTTTCTTTTTTTCTTTCTGTAGGACAGTCTTTTGGAAGGCGCTTCCAAGACCCTTCTGTTGTTGTCCTTGTCACTACTCGAACTCGAAGCTCGCACACATAAAAGAAGCTCTTGCTCCGCCTTTATTGCCGCCTCACGGCCGTTCACGCGCATCGTTGGGGGTGAGAGGGATGCAGCTGTCAGACTGGACAGGGGCAGCGTGGCACGACCTGGAAACGTGCCACGACGCGCGTTGTAAAGTGGCGGTTGTCTGCGGTCTTGTCGGCGGGGAGTGGTGCCGAAGGTTGGCGGCAGAGGTCACAAGTTCGAACACAAGTCCGATGGAACCAATCACTGTGCGTGATTGGTTCTTTCGGCGATGGCAAATGAACAAAGACGACGAGCGCTTGACGTGCACTTTAGGTACCGCCTGATTGGCTCCGTCGGATTGTGGTGCCAGCTGCGGTCGGACTTCAAGCGAAACAGAGTGTGGCCTTCGAAAGGCCGTGTGACTGTCCAGCCGGATTAGAAGTGCGGTCGAGGTTGACGATTTCTTATTCCTCAAGCCAAAACGTGGAGGGAATTTCGGTTGAGGTAGCTGTTCCTCGGGGGTTATCGTAAAGGAGGAAATATAGACCTCGCTTGATGCCGATTGTTCCAAGTGGTCTGGTGGAGTGCGGGGAAGAATATGAGGGAGTTTAGGGTAAGCTTTAGGGACGTCCCCATGCCTTCTTTTCACTCTCCCGAAACTGATGCTCTGCTTTCATAATATTTAATTTTACCAAAAAGATAAAATTGAAAATTGAAAGGTCACATTTGAAAGGTATTAAGTCAGCTGATTTGTCAGCGGAGACATTTTGTCATATCTCAAAGCCCATCTTATGAAACATTGAGCCTTTTGGAAGGGCCTATTACTCAGCCTGATCACTTATGAGTAGGAAAAGAACTAGATTGCATCTTCCTCTTTGTTACAGTTGGCATATCTGATGCCAACTACAACAATGAATACAGGTGCATTCTTCTATAATTGACTTCTCGTGTAACCTCCATATCAGCCACATTTGCCTCGTCTAATCTGTCGTCGGCAGCTCTTGCGCATTTCATTGTCGTGAAGTTCATCGCACTGTGCGGAGAACTTTGTATTAGTTGTTGCCTTGCAAGGTTCACTGCATGTTCTATGAACTTTGCGAGGCTACTATGCAATTTGCTTTCTTGGCCTCTCTGAAGTTTGGCAGTTTTTTGTTTGGGCGGTCTGCCAGAACTGTCTCTGAAAGCAAAAAACTTTAATGTATGTGATATGAACCTTACATTTGCCAGGCCAGAACAGATCTATGGCAATGCAGTGTTGAGGGTGAACATTACAGCTTTGTGGCAAAAATGCTAAATGAATAGCTCGAGTTCCTTGGTTATGTAAACACAATTTTGAAGCATTTGTTTCATTGCACAGGCTTGCAGAAGCAACACTGATTGCAAGAAAGTCGAGCTTTATCTGTTGCTGACCTCTGCAAGCCAGACAGGATGCAATTCGATTTATTCCTCTTCATGAACTGCTTATGCTAAGTCAAATAAAGCTGCCAAAGGTTTTTTTTTTTTTTTTTTAGGGTGCAATTGGTGGAACATTTAAGCAGTATCACGATTATACTCCTTCAATTTCCTCTCCCTCAGAAGCTTCATTCTTGTTATAGTCACTGTTCCACATCCATTCCTACATAGCGCGACATTGTTAGCATGAACAAGCGATTGCCAGTTTTTTTCGTGTATCTTGTAAAGTCCTAAGGCTGTCATCAAAATTACTTGTGTATCTCAAAGGGCTTATTTGAGACACAAGCCTCAAAATTTAAATTTAGTGCCTGTTAATTACCCTTCCGAAGTAAGATGCGAAAAAAAAAACCATGTGATGTTCTCGCTGACTGTCTCGACCCAGACGAAAATCAGTCCACTTCCAGCTGGATTATGAAACTGGAAATGAGGCAGTCCAGCTGGATTCCAGCTGGGTCCAGCTGGGTCCAGCTGGAATGCCTCATTTCCACTTCCATAATCCAGCTGGAAGTGGAGTGATTTTCGCCTGGGTCGTACAGTGTGCTATACTCATTTCATAGTCTCTATGCATACATGCATGCAGCACTGCAGGCCTTTGTGGTATGGAACGCTCACCTCTCTGCAACACTGCAATTCTCTCGAGTAAAAATAAAACAAAAAAGTATTGTTACTATTGCATGGAGAAAGCCGTGCACACAAAGTTACAATATTAATGCAGCAGAACTTGCAATTTAACCTGAACACATGTGCGTGCACTCACACACATACTGTCATGCACCCATCTGGGTACAGGTATGTAGAAAAGGTACAAAGATCAAATCTCATAAAAAAGATGGACTGAAACTGGTGCATTTTCATCATGTCTAGAGAGTATCAAAACACCTAGGTCAAAAAACAAATTGTATAATTGAAAAAAAAAAAATCTTTTTATTTTAGTGTTGACATGTCAATTTGACATGATAGTAAGTGAGGGTGTAACCTATATTTATTAAAGCAGGAAATGCTTTTAACGGAACCCTCCCAATCGCAAAATTGTGTCCGTCAATTCGTCCATCCATTTTCCGCTAAATTTAGAGGAGAAATTGAAGTCGGATGACCTAACGTAGCGCGACCTAAACACAGTGGGAAAATTGACATCGCGTGACCTATACGTCCATTTAGTTTTCCCGCTGAATTTAGTGGGAAAATTCATGTGTTGTGACCTAAACACCTATTCAGTTTCTCTGCTAAATTTAACGGGGAAATAGACTTTACCAATACACCAATTCAGTTTCCTTGTTAAATTTAGTGGGACAAATCAACGTAACATGACCTGATGTCACGTGACCTATACAACAATTCAGTTTACTTGCTGGAGAAATATACGTATATATGACACACCAATTCCCTCCCCTGTCCCTCTTCTCCCTTCCTCTCCCTCCTCTCTCCTAGGGTGCTGAGCTCCCCATCGGCCTCCTTTTCCCTTGCTCTTCCCACTCCCCTCCCTTTACCCACCGTCCCCACCTACCTCCAATGTACAGCTTCCCTTCCCTCTCCCAATCCCTCTCTTCAACCTCCTGCAGTGCCCTCTCTCCCTTCCCATCTGCTTCCCTTCCCTCCCCTCCCTCCTTCCTCTTTCCATCACATAGATGGAACAAATAGAACATTATATGCATATCGCATCAGGACGTTTTAACAGAGCAGGAGAACATATGTGTCAATGCAACCGTATAATGCAACACAGTTACATTACAATAAAAATATCTAGTTCAGACATCTGCGGTGCAAGGCGTCATGCTGGCATACAGATCCCATTTGCTGGGTTCAAATCCCGGCTGAAATGCGCCTCCAATCCGATTTAGGCTTATTGCTCAGATGACGCCGAGTTGCAACCGAGGTTACGGTTGCATGTGGAAACGTCCCCAGGTGGTCGAAATCGATCCCCAGTCATCCGCCACGACGTGCCAGATGCCCTGCGTCGGTTTGGCACGTAAAACCCCTAAATCTGACTTTTTTTGTTTTTTCACTCTAGGCTCTCTGGCGAGGCCTTCACTTAAAGAGCCCCCAGAGCGTGTCGTAGCATGCCCAGCTTTTGCGAGGCGAAGGGCACCGAGCTGAGTGCTAGAGTGATGACTCAGTTGTGGTCTCTGTTCCTGTACCTTTGCAGCGCCGCTCGCCGCCAGCGAACGAAACAAGGTGACCAAGCCGACGAAATGGCGGCCAAAGTTCTTCAACCCGGACCACGTCAAGGATCTCCTCGAAGTATGCATTTTGGGAGTCACTCCTTCATCCCTGCACCTTCCCTTTTCTTGAAGTTGGTCCCCGGCTTATGTCTTCTTATTCCGCCAGGTCGTAGACGGCTTCGTGCTTGTCACCTCGACCACCGGCAAGATCATCTACATCTCGCCCTCTGTTGAGCGTTACCTGGGCCACCAAAACGTAAGTACAGACTTTGTTCGCCGTCGTACGCTGTACCACTGCACATCCTTGCTACTAATCGTCCACACACGGTGTTTAGTCTGCAAAAACAAATTTCTACTAAAAAGTACCAACATTTTTTTTTCTTATGCGGAGTGCAAGTTTGTCTGCTACTTGTGCAGGGGGTTTGGTGACGTTAGAATGCCGAGCTCTGATTGGCTCCGATTGGAAGGATAGTGGGTAGACCTCAATGCTAGCTGCCTTGAGGTCTACCCACCATCCTTCCAATCGGAGCCTGGCGCCTAGTCTGCACGTAAGACATTCTCTCATACATAGCACACCTTGACGAATGCCTGCTTCATTACCTTTAGAGAAGCTTGTATCGTACGTAAATCACCACATACCCGTCATCCACAAGATCCATCGTGTCTCGTCATAATGAACGATATAGAAAAAATATCTTTGTACAATCACCACCTAAAATTTGAGCTTTCAAGCGTGTATAGTCTGTGGACTATAGTTCATAAAATATGGTAACCGGAGGCAGACTATAATGTAAAAAATATGCTATATATGCCCTGCTTTTTGTTCTGTGTCTGGGATGGTATGTGTGTGTGTTTATGTGTGGGTCGGGTTGGGTCGGGTATCAGTTCTCAGGGATGCACTTCGTAACCCGATGCTCGTCTCTTCTAGATCGAGATGATCGGTCACTCTATCTTCACGTTCCTGCACTCTGCGGACGTCCAGACGGTCCACGACTGCTTCGAGTCGCTGTCGCGGAGTCCTCTGCAGCGCAGGGGAGACTGGATGAGCTCGGAGCGGTGCTCTTTCTTCTGCCGCATCCGCGAGAGGAGCCAGCCACGCTCCGAGGTGCTCACATACCAGGTCAGAGACCGTCCCAATCGAAACTGAAATTTTGGAAGAAAAAAAAAAAACCCATTTCGGAACCCCAATTTTTTGACAGGCTTAGAAAAAGGAGGGTAGATGAGAGAGGAGGCGGATTCGAGTTCATAGCAGTAAAGAGAGACTCGCGAACCGATTACTAGAATTGGTTGCAAACCTTGGTACAAACTCCTCCGACAGTGCACGTGGCTCGGTTGATGTCCCCAGAATATGTTCCAATGCTCCATAGGTGTCCTGTGCATAGGACATGTGTGCTACATGGGTCAGGGCTGGACTTGAGTTTTTGATGGCTCCACTTTAGGTCATGATTGAATTATATATCCTGATCCTTCTTATGGGGGCGTACGAAGGAGATGGAGTTAGTACCGAATTCTGTGAAGTTTAAATTTCTAAACATCTTTGTTTTTTCGTAAAGCTTGTCAGGGAATCAAAAACATGTTTTCTGTCGGGAACTAATATAGTAGATATCCCCATTTCTGGTAAAACCCTGATACAAAGTCCGAGGCAATCAATCGGCTCTTTTAGTCGATTCAATCTGCATTCTGTCTCAAAGATTTTGTGGAAAATGCTTAGCTTTCGACTTATGTCGGATTATGGAACTGGTTCGTGCTGGAAATGAGATAGTCCAGCTGGATTCCAGCTGAACCCAGCTAGAATTCAGGTGGACTGCCTCATTTCCAGCTGGGACCAGTTCCATAATCCAGCTGGAAGTGGGCTGACTTTCGCCTGGCGTGTAAGCGACTTATTCATGTCGCGTCAGTACGGACATTCCTGTTCCCCTGAAACACTGTCCGTATTGTGAGTCATCTATAACAACGAGACTAAAGTGTGCATCTATGGGATGTCTGTATTAACGACACGTTACCGTACCTGCTGTTTGGAAACCAGGTGATACAGGTGGTTGGCCACCTGACGGGCCCGGTGTCCGCCGGGACGCCATGCGACGGGTCCGGAGACAGCCCTGGCTACCTGTTCAAGACGTTTGTGCGGCTTGTCAACACCAACCCCTACAAGGAGCTCTCGCTCGGGAAGCCGTCCAGGACGAGTACGTCACGCGGCACAAGCTTGACGGCACCATCATATTCGCCGATCACAGGTGGGTGGGGAGAGCGGAATTGGATCTGCTCGGTCTTAGTGCATTGTTGCAGGCTGACTTCTCGGTCGTAACTTTGGGCTGCAGCTGCCTAGGACAATGGAATTTCTCCTTTTCCACTGCCCGAGGCAGCAACATCTGTACAGTCTAATCTCGTTGATTCAAACTCTCTTAATTCAAACTTGGGGATAATTCAAACTAACATGCAGGTCCCATCCTATGCGTCTCTATGGGAGGAAACTCCTGGTAATTCAAACTTTGCTTTATTCAAACAAATTTTTGGTCCCCCTCGAGTTCGAATGTAACGAGTTTTCGACTTGTACTCTTTTCTATTGCCGAGCCGATGGGACCATTGCATGAATCGACGGGACCGATCGAACAGCGTAGAAAGGGAGAGTCACTGGGCCTTCCCTGTACATGGTTGGTTCAGCAACGATAGAGCAGATGCAGAACATATGAGAAACACCGTGTTAGTGTGCTTTTGACGCCGTTCGGACTGATTCTGTTGGCTCGTAGCATTGGCTGTGTCAGGGCTTAAAGGGCCGCTCCGGTCAATATTTTTGAATTTGGGATTACCGCTATTTTCAACTCAGTCAGTGGCCCTAAATTATAAGGTATAATATATTTATTTTTTTTATGTTGCGTGTAAGTAGTTTTTAAATATCGCGGCTCGAAGTTCGATTTTGGGCGCCTACGGCAGAACCGAAACTATCTGCTTGAGAGGGACGGCAACACTGATCATCAGCCGTCCGGCCGCGACGCGACGCCACCGTGGTGCTCCGGTACGCGGTACGACGTGCGGAATCAACCGTGGCGCCCAGCGTTGCTTGACTAAAAGCTAACCCACTTGCTGGCCGCTAAAGAAAGCTGGTTGCATCTTTAAGGCCGGTTTTGGTGGGGAGTGCACGGCTTCACTTCGACGAAATATTTCGGCTGCGATCATATTTTGTGCCACTAAGGCGATACCAGTCATTTATTTTGGTTTCATTCTGGAGCGGAGTTGCCTGGTCAAACAAAGTAGGAGTTCCTTGGCTACACCCCTCTCCCCCTCCTCTCTCTGCGTGGCAGTATTGTAGGTTCGGCACAGTGTTGGGAAGTGCCTTAAGTACATTGTACTTTAAGTACTACTTTAAGTACGTTTAGTGAACTTATACTCTACTTGAACTGAATATGTCCTTCTACTTCACTTAATGTGCTTTTAATGCAGAAGCATTAATTATCCCATGGAGCGGAACCAGCGGCGTCTGTTACCACAAAAAAATGTGAAAGAAATGCCCATTTTATCATTGGCTGAGAAAAATGGCTCCTAGATAGCCATTGGCTTCCGCCTCACAAGAGCGCATGCTTGGCTGCGGCTCTCGTGTCAGGCATTGCCGGAGAAGGTGTTGGGGGGGGGGGGGTGCTGGGGCTGGGGTTGGGGCTGCGGCCGCTTCACGAGAATGCGCGCTCAGCCGCTGCTCTGCGTGTCAGGAGTTACAAAAGGAGGGTGGGGGCGGCTGTGGCCGCTTGTACTCCTCTCGGCACCAAGGAACATGGCGGCGCCTGAGGCATATGTATCGTCGGCAACCGTAATTTCGGCAGTAGCGAAACGTGGCCGTCCACCCCAGTACACCGGGAATGAACTGAGGGAGTGGAAGAACGACATTCATGCTTTCGCTTACATAACTCATAAGAAGTGCTTAGGTGTCCTTGGAATTCTTTTTTCTGGTACTTTCTGAGGAAAGTATAGCTCCTGACTTCAATGTACATTCCCTAAATTTGGTCTTGTTTAACTTGTATCCCAAAATGATGCTTTCATGACAAACAAGTGCCTTATAAGTCGATTGTTTTAAATAGTTTGTCAGCGAGGGTAAAACTACTATGTGGCCGTTTGACTTAATTATTTATTATTTGCCCCCATTTCGTACCCAAAGCTTTAGTGTGTGCTATTCTAAAGCTCCCTATTAGATGTAGTTTACCCAACACTGGATCTGTGCGTTAGTGCTGTTGCACCATTGTTGCTTTTGACCAAATGTCTAAGTTGGGCGATTCTCTTTGCTCGCAGACTGTCTACGCTGACGGGCCACCTGCCTCACGAGGTCCAGGGCATCTCGGCGCACCAGTACCTCCACCCGAACGACATGGCCATCGCCATGTTTGCCCAGAAGCAGATGATGGCCAGCAACTCTGGCAAGGGCGTGGTGGTCTACCGCCTGAAAAGGAGGGACGAGTCCTTCATCTTTCTGCGGTCTTCGGGATACCTGCAGTATGACCAAGCCACGATGCAGGTGACAAAGGGATGGGCGATGCGCGTCGTCATTTCTGTGGTGAATTGTGGCGCAATTGCCGCGCCATTTGTGCCTAACTGCACTAGGGTGACCACCTCCCTGCTAGCGAAATGCGGGACACAGTGACTAAAAAGAGTGCGCGCGTGTGTGTAGTGTGCGTGTGTGTGTGTGTGTGTGTGTGTGTGTGTGTGTGTGTGTGTGTGTGTGTGTGTGTGTGTGTGTGTGTGTGTGTGTGTGTGTGTGTGTGTGTGTGTGTGTGTGTGTGTGTGTGTGTGTGTGTGTGTGTGTGGTATGTGTGGCTGTGGGTGGTGGTTGTGTGGTGTGTTGGTGTGGGTGGGTCGGTGGGGGGGGTTCAGGGGGGGAGGAGGAGAGGGAGGGGAGTGTAAGAGGAGAACATATTATATTTCGATTGTGGCAACTGGAGAAAATAACTTAGTGCGCAGTCGAGCTGATGGAAATTTACCATGATGCTTTTTTACCTGAGACTGGCACAGGAGGTGGAAACATTTTTTTTTCTCCTTCTGCCCCAATCTCAGGTGAAAAAGCATCATGGAAAAAATAACTATTCAAGAAAATTTATCCACAGACGCCACAAAATGTGGCCCTGCTAACACATTTAATATCCTGTCTTGTCCGAAAGCATATTATACAGCTGCAAATTGTATTGCAGCAATTAAGCTCAAATAATTTTCACTCCGAGTGATATATTTTAAGCTTTAATGCCACATATGTTAATAAAGGTGTCTAAGTTGAAAACATAAAATCGACTGCAGCAGAACTCAGTGTATAAAAAGGATAGAAGAAGCAGTAAATCTTTTACGGCTCCTTGTTTTCTGTCAATTCTTATTTTTACCATCATGCTCCTGCACAAATTTTGAACCTTATGCTGTTGGTTTTGACCGTTGTAAGTTGCAGTCTTTTTGCCTTCTGTAATCGTCAACAATAAAAAATAAAAAAATTTTTACAGCAGTTTTTTGCATAGACACAGCACGATTTCAAATGAATTACAATAATTTATTTTCAACTTTTGGCAAGCAAATTTTTCTCTCAGTATTTTGACACCAAGGGAAGAGAGGCACAACAGCGCATGCGCGTCAGTTCTAAAGAAATTGACTGTCACTTCCCGCAATGCTTGGATAGAAAATGGTGTACCATGGCGATTCACACATTGACCAGCGACCTCCGCGCTTCCCCGTGCCCTGTTGTTCGGCAGCGCCATGAGTTGCATAGTGAATTTCACGGCAGTGTGAAATGCGGGACATTTAGAAGATTTGATATTTCCTGTGGGACGCGGGACACGAGCCTCAATGCGGGACAGTCCCGCGAATCGCGGGACTGGTGGTCGCCCTAAACTGCGGCAAAGCACTTGCCCCGCTGCGTCCTGCTACCTTTTGCCAAAATGTGGAGAATTTGCACCCACATGGCACCAAAACTTATTTTCGGTTTATGAA
Organism: Ixodes ricinus; assembly: GCA_037355805.1. NCBI lineage: Eukaryota > Metazoa > Arthropoda > Arachnida > Ixodida > Ixodidae > Ixodes > Ixodes ricinus. The sequence continues at coordinate 29,469 of JAZHYW010063590.1, read as the reverse complement.
CACTCAAAATAGAATGAGTCGGGCCTTGTTACGTGGCCGGATTGTTGGGGTAGGCTAGTGCGAGTTTCCGAGACTTTTGATTATCGCCTTAAATAGCATCATATTCAATTTGATCTCTGTATGTCACATTGACAGTACTTGAAAGTTTCAAAATATTTCTCATGCTCGTTGTCTGTTCTGACTAAATAGCTAGCATCGTTAGTGCACTTGTAACCGCGTGCTGCAGTGAATCGACATTTGCGTGGTAGGTGTCGCAATTTTGTGTATCTAGCTTCGCCGCAGTGCACCTGTGTGCTAAGGGAAAGCACTTCCCCAAGTGCGACGTTACACACGGTTCCTGGAAAAGACTCCAGCTAGTATTCGTGACTCCAGCGAACTATAGGGGGCGCGCTGGTCAGGCAAAATGGCGGACGAAAGGAGGTCGTTTTGTCGTTCAGCACACGGATCACCATAAATTTCTTGTACTGCAACGCAAAATAGGTGTTACATATGAAAGCAAAGTGATTTTTTGATGGTTAAAAGCTTCTTCCAGTCAGTACGTAGGAATGACACGGCGGAAGCATAAAAATAATTACTGGAAACAATGTTTGTTTCCATGCTGCCTACAAGAACCAAGCACCGATAGCAGACGACAGAGTTCAAACGACCTCCTTTCTTGAGCTTCTCGGTGTTGCCGCTACTCGGCGTCGATTTTGCTGGATTCGCCAATACAGTGTTTATTTCTTGTCTGTACCAAATTACCTAAAAAAAAAAAGAGTTGCTTTGGTACATTTCTAATTTTGCTATTAGCTTACCCTACTTTCCGGCCACTCTAAACAAGGTTGCTCGTGCCATTGGGCTACTAATTAGCATAGATATTTTAGTTAACTTCTTAATTAGTGACTTAGATGACGTGCTGCATCGCATGTTCCAATTGCACAATGATACAAACAAAAAAATTAACTGTTCCCTTTCATATTGTTGCCTATACTGTCCAGACCGGTTATAACGAAGTTGGTTATAACGAAATGGTGGCTACAGTGAAGCGATCACGATTTCCCATTTCCTTTTGCACTTCGTTATAACCGAAGTCGGTTATAACGAAATAGCGGATATAGCGAAGTGATGTTTGATTCCCGTTGACTTCGATATAACTGGTCTCGCTGGTCTCGACAGTAGTTTACATCTTTGTATATTTTTCTGGTGTGTGAGATTTCCTCTTTTTGCTAGAAATTATGTAAAGTGCCTCCTGCCAAAGCTGTATAGGGGACAGAGTCCTCGTCAGGCATTACGCCTTCAGTCTCTGCCACCTCCCAGGGAACGGGAAACAAAGAAATGAAACGAAATGACAGTCCGGCGTTGCCTGTCCAACGCAGATGGACCACTTTGTGTGCATCAACACGCTGATGACGGAGGAGGACGGCCAGCGCGAGCTGCGCACCTTCTTCGAGCGCTTCTCCCCGCACATCACTGACATGACGGTCCAGCAGCTGGGCGACTTCTTCGCCACCTACACCATGCACCGGTCCCAGAGGGCCTTGGGCAGTGGCGGGTTCGCAGAGGCGGCCAGCGCCGCCGCCAGGGACCCGCTGTCCCTCTCCCGGCTCGTCGAGCCCAACTTGTTCCTCGGATCGGACTGCCTGGTCAAGATCAAGCGGGAACCCCACGACCTCCGCAGCGACGCGCTCCTGCACGCCGGCGAAGACGCGGGTCCCTGGCCCAGCGATGGACGCCGTAAGTGGCTTGGATCTCTTGATGGCTGCCTTTGTGCGGCAACCCTTGTGATGTTTTCGCAGTGAAACTTTGTTCTCTTTAGGTTATTGTACATGTTCCCGAGGGAAGAGAACCGCATTCTTTGACCTGGGGTAAATGGACTGTGTGTCGCAGAGAGCTCAAACTCCGCAGAGTGTGATGCTAGCGGTTGTCATATTAAGGACGCGAAAGTTTGAGAACAGGACGTCACCTGGATCAAAAGATAACTGGGAAAGACTTAATCTCTCCACGAGTCGACATCTACCCAAGCTTTATATCATCAAAACAAGAACTGTGGGATTTATATCAGTGAAAAACACTTGTCAGCAAGAAAGAGAATATTGTTTTTTTCTTGCTGACAAGTATTTTTCACCTTAATACCGTAATGTCCTGAAAGATGTCCACCCCCGAAAGATAACCCGACCCTATTTTTGGCACGGTTCGCTATTGTTTCAGAAACAGATGGCCTACTTCTAGTAATTGCAGGTACCTGGCCAATGGTGAGCTCAGCACCCAGGCAAAAATCAGTCCACTTTCAGCTGGATTATGGAACTGGAAATGAGGGGTCTAGCTGGATTCCAGCTGGATCCAGCTGGGTCCAGCTGGAATCCAGCTGGACCGCCTCATTTCCAGTTCCATAATCCAGCTGGAAGTGGACTGATTTTCGCCTGGGCAGAAATGGTGTTACTTAGCCACGGCGGGAGATAAGCATATATTGCTGACTGGGAAGGACAGTCACTGTTGGTTCATCGCCCCTCCCAGCGATCTCAAGTTTCGAGAGTCACCAAACCTAAAACTAGCATTTTTTCAACTAGACCTTTTTATGGCCCACCAAAAGTTAGCCCACTCCTTATTTTCACCTCATTTGCTTTCGAATTTAGGTGAGATATATATCTCAAGATATTACAGTAGGTGCTACAGGTGCCCACAATGTCATTGCTTGTTGTGACAATACTAGGCTTAGCTGGACGTCAGCTCATAGAGACATTTCGTCTTTCTCAATTACCTTACAATCCAGATAACGTCATGTTCTAAAAGTTTCGTGTTCCAAAATCCCAACGGCTAGCGTCACATTCTCATGGAGTTTGAGGTTTCTGCGATGCACAGTTTTAATCTCCCGGGCCGAAAAACGCGGTCTCCTTTCCTCGGGAACACCCTGTATGCATGGGCTCGGATATGGTGCTTGGAGCAGGTTACAGCCGCTCCGTAAGCTACGCTTAAAAGTAGCGGCACTGCAGCCGTCTTGGGGCTTAGAACCATTGTTGCCAGTCATACAAAACGAATCGGTAAAACCGTTTGTGCCAAAGCGAAACGACCTCGCTTGAACTTTCCGGCACAAATGGAACAAGTGCCAATTGTGCCTGCTTTGCTCCAAGCACCAAAATGGCGGTGCCCACAAGAAGATAGGGGAAGTGAAGGGCCGGTACTCCAAGCGTAGCTCATTCAGCGACCCCAGACCGACGTGTTTACACACACTGGCTCAAGCCCCCTGATGTGTTTGTGTTTGTCTCGCAAGTAGCGTCGAATGCGGCAAAGCACTAGAACCGTGTCTCGTGCAGCTATTGGAAGCAAATGGCGGTGCAGCGCTGAAATAAGCGGCCCTTGGGAGCGAATGGCGGCAGAACACTCTACGCGAAGCGTGAACTTTTCACGGGGCTTTAACACTAGCTCCATCTATTAGGTATGTAGCCCTGGAGCACTTGCATATAATTAGACTGAAGGTTTCGCAGTATTTGCAATGTAAAATCTACACACCACCCATGAGAAATGGTTGCTTACAACATTCTCAGAATTATTTCGAGCCCGTGGCGAAAACATGATGCTTAAAAAACAAAAATGCAGACGGAAGTGTTCCAGGGCATGGCGGCAGTGTGCTGCCTCAGTCTTAACCGTCACAAGTAGTAGCAACACAGTCGATCGGGGCTGGTTCACGCTATTTGCGTCGGGTGCGTCCATGGCAACCAAATTGACGGCGACAACTGAGACACTTGCATAACCCTCACTTACCACGATGTGTTTGGCAAACAGCTGACCCAATGAACTTGTCTTTGCTGTCATTTCGAACGCAACCAATGCAGCTCCCTCAACCAGGCTCCAGGTCTTGAGACCTTTTAAAACGAAGCAAGGATGACAAGCTACATTATGCATTGCTTTTCTTCTCCACTTTTATTTTTTAGGAACATCATACCAACCGGAGGAATATGGTTCCGAAGATACGCAGTGATCCAAGAGCGATCGTCGGGTTGTGTACAGATGTGCTTTCGAACGGACAGAGAAACGCTGCCGGGGACATCGTCACCTCGAGTGCCGCACAATTGTTTCACCGGCGCTTCGACGGCGCACCCATTGTGCCACGGACCATACATCAGCAACCCAATGGCACTTCATTGGCAACATCGGCAATTCATTGGCATTTTGATGGCACTTCATTGGCACATTCAGATTGGCATCAATGGTGATTGATCGGTGTAATCTGCAATTGATTGATGCCACTGCGATTCATTGGTGCCTGCTTCGGTTCATTAGCGCCAGCCGCAATTCTTCGGTGACATTGGCGTCTCGTCGGCACCATCTTCAGAACTCTCCCGCAATGCCCCGTTTGCGAGTGTGGTAGACAGACTATGATTGACAGCCAGTGCAATATGTGGTGCAGTGCAGTCCATGAAGGGGACCAAACAAACGAAAAACGGTGGGCAGAGAAAAAAAAATTGAAACAAAAAGAAAACGTGCCCAAGTGGTGAAAAGACTTAACACGGGAGAAAAGAAATGTGGCCATACTTTCAACTGATTCATAGTTCCGTCGTCTTAACGGCCCTTGGAAACAACAGGAAAAGAGAGAGGTCGCCGCGACGGAGGGCAGAGAGGCGCGAGACAGAGATATTTTTGCGCAGAGTTTCCCTCGCTTTTCTCTCTGCCCTCTCGTTTCGAGATTATCATTCTTTTTCGCGAATCTCTCGTTTTTCTTTGCAAACGAAAAAAACAACAACAGGTTTTTCAGTTTTCTTTTTTTTTTAATGTGAAATGTTCTAGTCTTTTAATTGTATGTGAGGGGGGAGGGGAGCAGTTAAAGGCGTCTTAACCACAGGAACACGCCGCGTCTCGTGCAATCATCGTGGAGATTAGGAAGCCAGTAGAGTAGCTTCGTGAGAGAGCTATTTTCGTAACGCATCGGTCTTTCCCGCCGTATCAGGCGCATCAAATCCCGTTGCCCACTGCTCAAGGGCCGCTCGGCATTTGCCGACGTCGGAACGTGGGTAGTGTCCCTTCGGGTACCGTGGAAGCTCAGAAATCGGCACTCCGTAGTATAGTTGTTGTTGTTGCATTTACCAAGGATCTCTAGCTTTTTTGTTATTGTTTTACTGATTTTGGGGTTGGCAGGGCGAGGAGGGTCAGTGTTTTTGCTTTAGTCTTTTGCACAACCGAGTCTGACTGGCACGGTTGTGCAGCTTAAACGTCGTTAGAAGTCAGGCGGGTTGAATGCGCCTTACACTTCTCCTCGGCCGAAGACGACAACCTTCCGGGAACAAATCCAGTGCTGAAGTGATAAAGAAAAAAAAAAAGACAAACAAACAGAAGCAGCCTCTCCCCCTGACCACAGTTCAATTCTCCCTACTGTAAAAACAAGAAGAAAAAATGTACATGTGTGAAGATATATTTAATATACACGTCAGTTAATGTGCAATTTTCGAGAGTGTGTACATTGTGGATGAATGCGGTTGCAAGTGGGAATGTGTGTGTGTTTTGTGCCTGGAGACAGGTGATATTATTCTTCACTTGAAAATGAAAGTTGTCTGTCACGTTTCAAAAAAAGAAAAGAAAAACGATTTTTGCAGGTTTATTTTTTTATCGACCCAAAGTCGGGAACGGATTGGCATTGTTTTGTGCAAGCGCCGACCTGTATGGTCTGCAGCGGAGGGAAGCTTCGAAATGTTTCTTTGTGGGTTGTATCGGATCGGCTACTGTGACTTTGTCAGGCAATCACTTAAGGCTAGATCAAGCTAGGAGAAAACAAACACAGAGGAGCACATGGTTGCCGGTCGAGCGGTACGCGGCATGCCGGCCTGGGACCGGTTAGCCGACGTAGAACTGGCTTGAGGCCGGTTAGCCGACTTGGGGCCAGTCACCGGTCTTAGAGGAGGCTTGGGGCCAGTTAGCTGGCTTTTGGCCATTTAGATGGCTCCAGGTCGGCTCGGGGCAGGTACGCCGGGGGAGATGCAAAGCAGCCTTTGTCTTTCAAAAACTCGTCAAGGCGTCCTGGACGTAGCCAAAGGTAACAAACCAGAGACTGCCGAGAACAGCACCCCGTTAGCCGCGCTTACAAGAAGCCTCCCGGGCAACGTGTGGTTAGGGTCGCGGTTAGCCAACCCTATCATCTCCGCACGCTGCCGTCATTGTAGAGTTGGGAGAGGGCGACGGTTGCAGACTTTAAAGGTGTAAACTACTTAGGTCGGCATGTTGAGCGTTCCTGGTTTCCTCTCGGAACAACGTCGTTGCGAAAGCCGCGTCGAGGATTCTGCGAAATGCTTTGGTTGTCTTGTTTGAGCCTTCCGTCGAGAGCTCCGCTACCACTGCATTGTGCTGTGTGTGTATAGTTGATAACACCCAGAGAAAAGACACTGTGCAGACCCTTGTTTTGTGATAATAATAATTATGTTGTATAGTTCGAAGCTATCTTTTTTTGCCTTGTCTTGTTGGTTTTTTCCTTGTTTTGGATGTTTCCAGTTAAATACATCAGATTCACACCGTTACCCGCCTTGACCTCATTCTTTTTTGGGACACGGTTGAATTCCGGGGATGCACGCCTAAAGCTTGCCGAGACCACTAAATCGGCTATGCTTAGGCCATCATCGGCATCCCATTTTCCGATATTCTTGCGGGCGCCGCCGCCATTCAGCGTGCGCAATCGGCAATCGCTATGATCCGAAAGTGTGACTTCCCAAGCTTTAAATACGGTGCCAGGACATTGGGAGGACAGAAAGACCATTTCCCGAGGTTTCGGACAGAGGCTCGGATAATTGGGCACCAAGATGGTCGAGGAACCGGTTACTCTGAAGCGTACCCTATTTATCGTCTGTACACAAGACCTTCCCTCTACGGACGCCAACTGAGCGCAGTTTCATCTGGGAGTGGGCTTGTGGTGAAGGTCTAGTCATCAAGTTAGTTAAATATTAAGACGCAAGTTTGTGCGTGTGTGTTCCGTTTCGGGTGATCGCCGGGAAAAGAGCTCGTAAAATTAAACATAGGGCCCAGAGATTGGTTGAGCGCGTAGAATTTAGCGCTGCTGTCGAACGAATACGAAGGGATTGATCGCAGTGCCCGACATCGAATTGTGAATTGTGCCGGCTTTCCTGGTTCGTACAGCTGCACTACTAATTGGTTATAAGCCTTGTTTTGGAGGCTTTGGCCAGTTCTTCGAAAGTGACAAGGAGTGAGCCAAACGGAGAGAGAGACCGCACACGGGGAAATGCTTGAAACAGGCTTTTTATTATGTCGGCAAAATAAGTTAAATGTGTTTTTGAGGACAGATGCATCAATCAATAAATAAATAACTTAGAATGGGGATGCGTACCTATGTCCACGTTCACAAAGTCTTGGCCAAGGAATGATGGTTTCTGCGCGAGCTATAGTGTCGTTGCTCGTTGCGTTCCGCAGGAACCGTGAAAACGAAAATTGCAGCTGTACTCTGATCTGCTGGTTTTTATCACCAAGTCTGCTTGCCTCGTTGTAGAGTGTCGGCGTTTCTTAAAAGCGTGCAGAAACTCCCGGCAAGGGGTGCAAACAAACATCTTCGCAGTCATCAAGGCGGTGGTACAGCTGTGTCTAGTACCATTGCACTCTGCTCCCTGCAAGAAAAAAAAAAAAATTTTTTTGTGATTATTAGGTTTTTAAAACACTTTATGTGTTTGGATGAGACGTATCATGAAATACCGCGGATGCGCCCACTTCGTTCAAGCGCCCATTATTAACATTTCCCATACTTGGGAATTCTGCAAATTATACGTTAAGCGCCCAATTTGACCGGACAAGTGCCCATGTCTAAATTAACCCAGTTTTCAGTAGAACTGGGGGTGGGCGCTTTCCCGGTATTTTACGGTATGTTGTGAAATAAAATTTTAAAAATAACTTTAGTGCAATAGTACTTACAAAGCAAGACTCATTCTCGGGTGGGGAATGATAATGAAACATGCTTTTATTTTGGGACGTTGACCTTAAAAGATTGAAATAGAAGAGAGTTTTTTCGGAACCACTCCCGACTCAAAATTAGTCTCTCTCGCAAAGTCGCCCTCTCGGCAGTGTTGCGCTCGACAACGTCCAAAACACCGGAAACGTTCGGAAACCCCTGCTGGCACGCGTTTGCCAAGTTGTCTGCCATTTTTGAGGCAAACTATAGCCGCGGTTTTCGGCCAGCGTCGGTCCGTTGTCGCAACTCTGACCCACCTGCGGCTGGACTTCGGACGCGCGGTCCTGGCCCGTCCGGACTTCCTCCCAGACCGGTGTCTCCCTGGCAACTGCAGTCCGTCCGGAGAGTAGCTCAGGTAGACGTGCGAAAGGTCCAACTCTGCATTCTGAATGAAAGTCGGACGATGGTGCCGGCCGTCTAAGGTCCTGCGGCTCAATGTTGCTGCGAATGGGACTGTGCTAGCGTTACGGCGCCCGAAACGCGTCTTCGACTGGCGCGTTTAGCGCCCCATAAACGCGCCCCGAGTCGCCCGGCTGCGCATCGAAAGCAGTCCTGGAGTGGCATCGAATGACGTCGTAGGAGCCAGTGCTATGATGTCGGCAGTTGGGAGTAGCAATGTTCTTGCAAAGACATCGAAATAAAAATAATAAACGTCCGAAATATCAATAAAATGTTCAGAGCTAACTGTCTCCCACCGACCATGGCTTCCCGGTAAATAGTGAAAACCAAAAGCTTTCATTGATATGGACATGCTGGCAAAAAAGATGAGCAAACGTAAACGTCGTTGTCTGTCGTTTTGGCGACTTAACTTGTTGCTGGAGAAGCTTTCCGTGGACTGTCGAGCTGACGGCAAGCTACAGCAAAACGGGCGTCTGCTCGCTCCGCCTCCACTACCGTGACACTTCTACGACGTCGCCAAGCGGAAATTGAGGGACTATGTTTGGTTACGCGGTAAACGCCAGTCAGAGCAGTCGGAGATGCACCTAGGCGCCATGCATAGCACTACTTGAGTCTCTCCAAAGCTTCGTTTACCCATTTATAGCACAGAAATATGGTTCTTGGAATTCCACTACGATCTGTTTAGAGAAGGGCTAAAAACACGATGTTACTTGGTTTTGGACAAGTGAGATGTAGTGGCAACCAACATCTCTTCGAGGTGGCCATTTTTAAAATTTTTCATATACATACTATGTGTTGTGCCAATTCTCTAGAGCAGTCCTGTAGACACGGTAGTGCGGTTCCCGAGAAAAGAGGACAGTGTTTTTCGGCCCAGGTGAATAAACTATGCATCGCAGAAACCTCGAGCTCCGTGACATATGTGACGCTAGCTGCTGGGATAGAACAGGAAAGTTCGAGAACATGACGTTACCTGGATCGAAAAGTAATTGAGGAAGGGGAAATTTGTTTATGAACCGACGTACACCTAAGCCTGATATCGTCGGAACAAGGATTGACATTATGGATGCTTGGGGGATTTATGTCGATGAAAAATGCTTGTGAGCAAGAAAAAGAATATTGCTTTATTTTCTGGCAAGTTTTTCTCACTGAAATAGATGCTACAGCTGCCCACAATGTCATTTCTCGTTTTGACGATATTAGGCTTAGGTGAAGGTCGGCTCATAGAGAAATTTCGTTTCTCTCAGTCATCTTTCGATCCAGATAACGTCATGTTCTCACACTTTCACCTTCTACCCAACCGCTAGCGCCGCAATTGTCACGAAGTTTGAGCTTTCTACAATGCATAGTTTATTTATTCGGACCGAAAAACATGGCTCTTTTTTTCTGAAACTTTCGGCACCTTTGTTTGTTTAAAAAAAAAATACCGAGGAGAACAAGGTGAGCGACGTGCCTCTTGAAGCCTGCTCCGGTCGGTCACACTCGTCTGCTTGCACATGTTGTTTCCCGTGTAGGCGATGCACTTGAGCTGCCACTCGCCAATGTCTTCGTTCCATTGCACGCACCTTTCCAGCAGCTCCTGTGCAGGAAGAGAACAATCGAACGCCGTCACTTGGGCACGGAGGCTCGACAGCAACTTGCGCTAAAGTGGCGGCTTTTAGCGTTGCTGCCTCAGCCCATAATGGACGCTTTACAAACATGCACATCACCAGGAAAGCTGCTGCACCCATTAGCCGAGGCTGCCATATTTTAGTCGCGCAGGTCTAATCGCATATGCTGCAGGTAATGCCCAAAACATGGCTATACTGCAATGTTCCTCAATGGGGTTGTGTAAAGGGTCTATGCGGAGCGCAAGTTCGTCTGCTTTTTTTGCAGGGGTTGTGGTGACGTCAGAACGCCGAGCACTGATTGGTTCTGAATTAAGAATAGTGGGTAGACCTCAAGGCAGCTTGCTTTGAGGTCTACCCACTATCCTTCAATCGGAGCCAATTGGAGCTCGGCGTCTTTCTGATGTCACCGCAACTCCTGCACAAGAAGCAGACGACTTGCTTTCCGCATTGCCAGCATTTTCTTAGTCAAGATTTTCCCATTTGTTTGAGTCAACTGCGAGGAATTATATAATTTCAAGTTCCCTTACTCTACCCCTCGCATGTTTTGACTGCACAACTGTCTCGCACGGCTGTGTTGCGTTGCGCCAACACACTATGGTGTCGCATATCCAAGTCATGCAGCAATTGTGTTTCCAAGCTACACGACTGCACAGTGTGGCCGCATCATCTGCTTGAGCCGCACAACCATTTCACGTGAGAGTCGTACTCCTAGAATGGTGTAGCATGATCGTACCACAAAACTTGCAAGGGATACGAGAAAAACACAAGTGGCATTGCGTTTGTCTCGGCGTGCTCTCCTCATCTGCAGGCTTTTCAGCATGCATGATCAATCATGTATTACAATCATAATTTTTCCGGGCCTACCTAATACATGGAGCCAGAACACAAGAGTTTGCATGGGGGAGGCTACGGCTTTATCTCTAGGTTGATAAAATGCGGTGAAACTGGCAACGCTCTTGCATGCTGTGTCGTGTAGAGCGTTCATTCTCCACTCGGGAGTTGCTCCCTTCTGGGTGTGCCAGTGTGTTTTCTCATTCATCATAGGCGGGAACAGTGCATTTGGTGACACACAAATGCAAATTTGTGAACCAGCTAGCCTTTATTTCACAGGTGTGGCATACCTGGTACTCTGGGGGTATGTAGGCATCGATGAGGAGCATGTTGAGGCGCAGTTCGCGGCTCAGTTGTCGAACGTTCTCCAGCAGCCCTTCGGCCTCGCGCTGGTGCTCCTGCTGAAGGTCGGCCATCTCAGCCTTGGCCCCCATCAGCAGGGTCCACACTTTCTTCAGCTTGCGCGTCTTTCCCGCTGCCTCTTCCTGAAGTGTCGAGTAGCGCTCTTCCATGTCCAGGCGTTCAGCCTGGAGACAGGGAGAAGGAAGTCTCGTGACACATTTGCCTCATTTGCATACAGCACACGCTAACTAACTCTCTGTGGTACATCTAGGGTGTGTCAAGAGAAGACCCCTGACAGGATGTCACGAGTTAAACTAAACAAAATCTCAATCTACACTTGTCTCATAGGTATGAGCAAATTCTTCCGCGGTGTGTCAGGGGTATCTCGTGACACACGTCACATGTGCTGCCCCTGCCTCCTGAAGCATTGAGTGGCTCTTCCATGTCCAGGAATTAAACCTGGAGACAGCATGGAGGTAAGTCTCATGACACGCTTATCTCATGTGTGCAAGCTAATTTTCTGTGGTGTGTCAAGAGATGTTACATTGTTTGACCTAAGCAAAATCTCCATCTACACCCGTCTTGTATGTGTGAGCCATCTTTTCTGTGATGTGTCGCAGGTACTTTGTGGCACACGTCGCGCGAGCTAAACTAGAAATTTTCTTTTACACTTGTCTTGTGTGCATGAGCTAATTTTGCAGCAATGCATCACAGGAAAATGTTACATGTCCAGCTAACTAAACAAATGTTACACCAGCTAACTAAACAAAATCCTGTTACACCTTTGCCCCATATGCATCTGAGCTTAATTTATAGTGATGCGTAAATAGAAGCATGACATATGCATATGTCATATGCACATAAAAAGCCAACCCTATGGGGGCATGTCAAGGGTTCTGTGACACTAATATCATACAGATGAGCTAGCCCCACTAATCCATCAGAAAAGCAAGAAACTTGGCTTCTGCATAAGTCTCAAAACACTATTTCACATGCATGTGGCCTCTGGAGTTCATAATAATGATTCTGCATGTAAGATAATATTTCCTGTTGAGAACCATAAGACAGTTCTAGTTTCATAGTTGCATACTTCAAAAATACCATAATGAAATCAACATCAACTGACTTCATTCAGAGTGTGCCACTTGTCAGCTTTTCCTCCTGATCAGTTCACATTCATGGCAGCTTTATATTCGTAGTAGATCTTTGTACATACTAAACATTCAGATTTCATGAAATTCTAGAAGCGTTTTGTGCAAAGAAATCTGAAATCTAGACAAGATTAGGGACTTTGAGGCAGGGTGTGCAGGCTACCTCTTTCAGTTCCAGAGCTTCCCTGAGAGCAGCCTCCTTCAGCTTGCGTTCCTCAAGCTCCCGGGCGCTCTCTTCAAGTAGCCTCTCCTGCTCCTCTGCTTTCTGAAGCAGGTTCTCCCCTCCGACGATGATCTTCTTCTCGAGGGCGTGGAGTTTCTGCATCAGACTTTCGTGTTCCTCCCTGAAACGGCCACGGCCAAGTCAATTAACTCACACGTGACCATGGCCGTTTCGGAAACCAGAGCAAAATCTTCACAAAGGGGCCGTAAAATGATTTTCCAACAATACTCTGTTCACCCTTAAGCTAGGACTGCAGCCGACGCAGCAAGCTCGAGATAGGGGCTCCAATACATTCTTTTGCAGGAGGAGCGCTTGCCCTAGAAAAGCACGTCTCGCAGCCAGGAGCTTGTAGCTTTGGCTGTAGTCTCGGCTTGCCTGTGTGCTATAGCTTTCTTTTGCCAGGCTGGTTCGCACGCTTGCCAGGCTGGTTCACACACTGGCTCACACGTGCCTGCTTAGGATGAGAGAACTCGCTCGCGCCATCCATCAGGTGGCCTTGAAACACTGCCGATCTTCGTATGACTAGACCGAAGTTTTACAGAATTTTCGAATGAATGCAAAAGTGTTCTAGAAGCCATTATGAAACGAACTACATTGACTTGACTTGACACGTAAAAAAACTGGGAAGTAGATGTGCAGGTTGGAGCTGTGTGTTCTCTTGTCATAAGCAGTCACACTGAAATGCAAATGTGGGAACCAGTCTTGAGTGACATCCAGTTAGCGAAATTCGACCCAAATATTGTTTTAGCGTCCCCTTGAACGTCCTAATGTGCCTATCCAGAGACGGCATTCTGCTGCGTTAAATCTACGTGCCTTGCCGTGTTGAGCTGGTGTTCTCGCGTTTCGAGCTCGGCTGCCAACCGGTCTCTTTCCTCCTGCGCCAGGTCCTTCTTCTCGGACAGCAGTTTCCGGTCCGCCACGATCTCGTCGTGGATCTCCCGCATCCGCTCCTCGGAGATGGCTACGTGGAGACATATGAAGATAACAAGATGTACTGTACAGGATTCGCACAAACTGTTTGTGGCGCTCGCAAGGACTAGGACGCACCTTTCTTCCGTTTCCTCCGGCCCTTCTTGTCACCGCTGTCGTCGCTCGCTTCTTCGCTGCTCTCGTCATCCGGTGTCGATGGCTCCACTCCTGTAACACACATTCAAATTCTATTGTCTGTAGTTGGCACCTCTACATTTTATCTGGCAGACTCCAACTTTTTTTCTGAAGGATTACCACAATATTACGAGGGATAAGACCTTTTTGCAAATATAATAAGCAAAGAGTTTCTGAAGATTTCGGTCTGTTAAAACTTTAGCTGTCTATACAACACCCATGCTGTGCCATTCTTATTGGTACCAAATAGGCATTTAGGTCTGAACCTATGGCCCACTTATGAAAACCTAACATGGAAGTTTTTGCAAATATTAGTACAGTATGCTCTCAGCAATTCAAACTCTAGGAAGCCACAGATTTTGTTTGAATTATCAAAAGTTTAAATTATATTAGAAATTCATCTAAATATGATGCAAGATAAAAGTATGATCTGCTATATAAATGGCTACAAATACAAAGCAGATCTTCCTCTGATCATAAGCAGGTATGCCACACATGAAACATTTGTGAAATCTATGACATAAGTTTGTTTATCTCTTAAAAATGTTGTTTATAGTGGGCTGTTTAGACAGCACATGACAACTCAAAACAAAATTAAGTTTGTTCATTAGGCAAAGAAGTTGTCTAATGTGGACACATGAGCGATCGAAACAAGCACCGCGCGGCAGTTTTCATAGCAACTTGCGCGGACGCTGTGACGTGGACCTATGCCATGCCACCACGTCGCAGCGTCCGCGCAAGTTGCTATAGAAATTTCCGCATGGTGCCCGTTTTTATATCCCAAGTGTGTCCTGCTTGAGTCCCGTTGAGTGCGCTTCTCACCGAGCACCGGTGCACTGCGGAGAAGCAACACCCGCGAAAGCAAGCTCCGCGGGTGTTGCCTCTCTGCAGTGCACCGGTGCTCGGAAAGAAGCGCACTCAACGGGGCCGAGAGAACAAAAAGTATGAAATACACGAAAACGCCGTTCGAATTAAGCCGCTTATCAATACATTAAAAACAGAGCGGGACAACCAAAATTTTGAAATTTGTTTGAATTAACCAGAAGTTCAAAATATCCGAGTTTGTTTTCATGAAATTCTAAAAAAGACATCCTTTTCAAAACCCCATCGAGCATCACTGGCGGCCGACATTCCTCGAGCACAAGGCGCGTGATTTAATCCGAGTTTTCACTGAACACTGATGCAGCACTCGCACTCGACGCAAGCCGAGTTCGCGCCAAACTCCGACACAGCCCTCATGTCCAATAGATGCTCAAAGTGCGTGCCCAAACAGTGCTTCTAACCTCACTCGCATGTCCACCTCTTTTTCTCATGCGCAGGCTTTGCCTAGAGGACAAAGTGTGCGCATGACGTCATCGTTGATTGGACGCCAAGTGGCAAACACACTGAAGCTCAGCGACAGTCGCCGCTTTGGTTGCGGACCCCTAAAGATTGGGGCAAATCGACGGCACATTCTTTGCCGCAATATGACACACCTTCCTGAAGCTGTTTGCGAAGATCCTCAATCTCCTTCTGGAACTGCCGCAGAAGTGCGTCCTTGGGGTCCTCGTTGATCCTCGCCTTGTTCTTGATGTTCTTGGCCCGGTGGGCGTACCGCAGGGCACTGATGGTCTCGTCGTAGTTGTAATCCGCCGGACCGATGTTGGTGCACTGTCGGACCACAAAGAATATTGGTTCCGAGCGACTTTCCCCAAGATCGAGGCCAATTTCATTTAATAACAATAATAATAGTACTCTTCATTGGCTCGGGAGAGCCGCGCCACTGCAGAAAGGTAACAGCCCGTACCATGGAGGTCCATGGCGACGTCGCACCTAGTTGTTCGGTTCAGGGGGCAAGGTGGTTGGGTGAACGTTTCTGATTCAAACCATACATTTAAAGGGGCCATGAAACAAAATGTATTGACCTCATCTTAATTTTCTTATATTCAATAAAGCCCAAAGATGTTGTTTTCTAAGTTTTGCGGCCAAATATTGTGTCTGGAATTTACAAACCGCGTTTAAAAATCATAAGTTTCGGCGATTCTGAAACGACCATACGACACGGTGTGGGAACCAGAGGCAACAAAACGTCATCATAAGTGATATATAAAGCGGAACAGATATTAAACTTTATTTATTGTTCGCATAACAAATTGAAAATGATAAAAACAAATAATCATTTATTGACGCTCTTATATTATTTACACGATACAGCATCACGTGATTGCGATTGAGTTTCGGTTTCAAACGCATCCTAGTCTTCCGTCGCTTGGTAGCCATGGTAACAACCGGGTCACGGGTCTATTAGCGGCGAGATGTTTTGGTGGCGCCCTCCTATGGTTTCCTCTCGTGACGTCATTACCTTGCGAACAACAAGTTCGATGGTGTTTGGAATGAGCATGGTGGACGCTTGAAATCATTGCGCTTTCAAACTAACACTGCCAACACCGTCAAAATTAAAGTTCTTACATTCCTCTTATTTCCATCGATGAGAAATCCTTTGCTGAAATATCAGACGTCAGATCTCCTTCGTTGACTTGCCTGCGTGACGTCATTATGGCGCCGCTGTTGAGGCGATATCTGACGCTCTGTCTGTGGTCATTCAGTCCGGTCTACGTCGCCATCTTGACGCAGACAACAAAAAGTTCTCTATTGGTTACTTATGATGACGTGTTTGTAGAACTGAGAGGGAAGCTCCCCGAGAAACTCGAGATTATCTTTTTTGCGCCAATAAATGAATCCGGACGATCAAAGTGAATGAACGTGGGTTATGCAATAAAGGACAAAGATTCCAAATACACATATAGCTCTGAATTTCGGGAAAACGTTTCATGGCCCCTTTAAATTTGCTCATTAATATAATTTAACTAAAACTCATTAAAAATTTAAGTACTCGAAAGCAATTACTACATTAATAATATTGAACATTAATTTTCCCAAATGGGCACTTTGGCAAAGACCAATTAAACCTTCTTTCTGCACGACGCATACTTTTCGCAGGAATGATTTGACCTGCATTTCGAGAAACACCCTCCAGATATCTGGCAGCTCCAACTACTGTATTATCCCAACACACAGCTCACCTACTAGCGAGAGCAAATTGAGTGAAAACGAGGGTGGGCTAACCTTCGGTGTGCAATGAAGAAAAATTTAAAAATGCTACTTTTGTATTTTGTGACCTAGCCAAACAATTGTTTTCACATGGAGGGGCAATGAGGCATAGACAACTGTCCCTTCAAGTAAGCGATGTTTGCTTATCTCCCGCTGTAGCTACGTAACCATAGTAGAAAAACCCAGGTAGTATTAATATTAATTTAATACTACCTAACCTCATTTTGGCTGAGGTCACCATTGGTCTCGGGGCACTGCAGTTACAAGAAGCGGGCTATCTTTCGGTGTTTAAAAAAGATAGGAAATCGAGTCAAAAATAGGGGTGGGCTATCTTTCGTGGGTGGGGCGTCTCTTGGCATATTACGATAACTACCACACTAGGCTAGTGATGACTAGGGGTGTCGCGAACCTGCCCAGGTGCGAGTTCGACTAAGTTCGACCTTTTCTAACCCTCAACGTGATGTTCGACAAAGGTTCGACTGAAGTTCAACTCTTGTGTGCAATGCACGAAAATTAAAAAACCAGTTGACTCCACCTGGCAGAGGAAAAGTGCAATATTTGTTTGGTGTATTGGCCATCACTGGTTCACATTAATAACTAACAAAAGCATTAAAAGCGCATATTTTCGTTTTTATATGGTGTAAACATTGGTAACCATTTTATAAAATATAAAATAAACTACTTTCTAAATTATTTGTTCCCCAAAATATGAAATATTCGTGTAGAAACCAGGCAGCACTGTCCATAAGTCAAACTTCTAACTTTTGTGAAAGTTCGAAGGGAACCAATCGAACCTAGAGGTTCGCCGTCAAAATCGAGGTTCGAAAAAGTTTACGACACCCCTAGTAGCGACCATTTTAGAAAAGGGGATCGCTCATAGCAGCCATCTTGGAAAAGGGGATTTAGGCAGGGGGTTAAAGATGGGAGCAGAATGCCGCTAATCATAAGCGCTGACATTGGTGGTCCCAAGAGAGAAAGAAGGAGAAACAACTTGGCACATGTCTCGAACTGGCAAGTTGGCCAATCACCATGAGGATCTTGACCGATCACCACAAGGGTATAGCGAGCTGACCAATCACCATGAGGGTCTTGGCCAATCACCACAAGGGTATCGCGAGCCGACCAATCACCATGAGGGTCTTGGCGTTGCCGCCGAGGGAGTCCTGAAGCAGTCGCGTCAGCTTGGAGTTTCGGTACGGAATGTGGGTGCTCTTGCCGTCGACCAGGGCCGATATCACGTTGCCCAGGGTGGACAGGGACAGGTTGATCTGGGACGCCTCCCTGAGACGCTGGCCGGTCGACCCAGTCTTGCTCTGCCGTTCGGAACCCTGAGAAACAAGGCGTCCGTACACAAGGTTGTGGTTCTTTGCACGGCCTTTCAAGAGATTTACTTTGGGTCTCCACATATCCATCGACGTTTGGCAGTACCACGAGTTCTATATCTCGATGCAACCGGCCATATGTCTTGGCTCTTACTCTAAAGGTGCTCGTTTTCACATTTACGACTGCTTACGACCAAGTGCACTACAACCTCTTGCGATCTCTAACAACAATTTCCTTATTTTCCTTTTTTACTTTGCGCATAATTTTTTAATTATTATCTTGGCAAAAGCTTTTGGCAATATTATGAACGACTGTTTCTCGTGGTATGCACGTTTGATCTCGCGAGTGCCGCGAAACCCTCGCTTTAGTGAAACACCGTTCCAGAGCCATCTTGTGATGGCGCTGGTGTGCCAGTGTCTCCTCTCGTCGTGTGGTCTCACAAGGGATCAGACGACCAGCCTTAAGCTAGCTTACAAGCGTCAACTTTACGCTCGGGATATACATACAGCCAGGTCGACGAGATGGAGCTTCCCGACGCGCACATGCTGCCTCCCGTCCAGGCCACGCTCGCTGCACTCCACCGTGATCGTGAAGAGCGCGTGTGACCGTGAGCTGTGTGCATTCATGTTGGTCGCACCAACCACTCCTGGTGAAAGAAAACAACGGAACAAAAGGGGCTGGCTCGGTACGGTTAGTGCCAACAGCTCTGCCGCCGAAGACGAAGTCACTGGATCTTGGGAAAGTGGCACCATTGCCTTCCCTGCCTGTTGGCGGGATGCAAACGAAACATGCAGACGACCAAAAGCTTGCAAGGCGGTTGGCTGGTCGGCACTCTTTTGCCATGGCAAGCACCATCTCGGTCCCATTAAATCTTCAAAGCTTCGAAAAGGTTCTTAGAGAACCAGCCGCACCAAGGTTGCTATGGAGCTTCGCCGTACGGAAAGCGTTCCTCGCCAATATGAGCGTCTTCGGCACCGTGTATGCAATCAACTTATATCGATCGTGCTTATCTCTGCGGATCTCTTATTGATATTGTTCTTGCATTTATTTTGAGACAGGAAAACTATTTCTCAGTGCCGCCAAGCACCAAAGCTGCCTGTGGTGGCATTGTGAAGATGTGTACTTGGTTCGCCAGTATGTGGATACAAAATCTCGGTATACAAGAAAATGTTTTTTTACACCAAGATTGTGAATCGGCTGGCCAGGAATGGGGTTGGTCAAAAAGAAACTGCTCATTCCTGGACCAAAATGGCGACTGTATGGGGAGCTTAATGCTACTTTACCCGGATCCAGTGACTTTAGCCAAAGAAAGCTCATCTCACTGAACAGCTTTCATGTGCAGGAGACATGGGAAGGCTGGGAACATCTCTGACGCTAATACAGCTGAACTCTTTGGAGACTGGAGGAGTACACAAAGTGGGGCACCTATCGACATGTGGAAGCGTGCGCCAACATGCTCAAACTCACTATTCTTGTTGCCCAAGGTCATAATCTTGTCGAGCTCGTCTGCAGTCTTTACCATGCAGCTTGAGAGGCCCTTGACATAGACGCCGATGTCTGGCCGTTCCTTGACCTTGGCGGCAGAGGCAAAGCACAAAAATAAATATGTGCATACAATAAAACTTGCCGTCTGCACTCTTTGTCCGAACAGAGGGCACAGATCACCTACCTCCAGCCTTGCGTTTTGGTCCTTGGCAAGGAGATCCCTAGCCTCTTCGTTGTAGATCTCCAGGTAAGAGGCCCTCACAAGGAACCTTAAGGCAGCACGGGTCAAAAGGGTACAAATTATGCGAGGCTGCATGGAAACCCCTGTGTCTTCTCTGATAACTTCGCAACTTCAACGAGAAATATTCAATTTAAATTTGATTACAGGTTTGACCAGCCGTCAATATAGGAGGCTTTGGGATAACTCACAATAAGAAACTGTTTCAAACAAACAAAACTGCCAGTCTTACTTTTTGTCGTCGCCAGCCTTGGCGATGTGGCCAAAAATGTGAGCGAATGTGTTTGGAATGATGCCTTTCAGCTCGGGCACAGACCGATCTCCGGCCATGGTGTATGTCTTGCCGGTGCCAGTTTGACCATAGGCGAATATGGTGCCTGGACGTACACAAAAGAACATGCCCAAGATGGCTGATGATTGGTGCGAGGTCGTACCCATAGTGTTATGCAGATGCTGACATCCTGTTGCAAATGCGTCTGGGTTGGAGCCGTAAGGCCTATGGGACACATCGTCTATCACCGGTTCTCAAACTTTTGGCCATGTCATGGACCCCTCCACCCACTCAGAGCTCATTCGAGGACCCCCATCCATTCTGCATCGGAGGTATTGTGCAATAGCATTTTTTCAAAAATTTAGTGCAGACGCCTCTGACTGTTTTTGAGGACCCCTAGGGTCTAAGGACCATAGTTTGAGAACTTATCTATGACTGATGTGAGCCTTTGGCATTTCTGTAACCTTGGACTTGCACAGCCATAGTAGACGTATAATGACCGGCACAAAACAAAACTTTACCATTGTATCCTTCGAGGACGTTTTCAACAATTGGTCTGGCAGCCTGGTTGTAGACGTCCATCTGCTTCGAGTCGGCGTCAAAGACCGTGTCAAAGGTGAACATCTTTGGAGGAGCATCGCCGTGAGACCCAGGGGGTTGGCCACCAGGAGGGTGCCCTGGACGCTGTCAACCTTGGAAGAACGAACGGAGAGGTACAAGACTGAGGCCCGGCTGAATTTGTGCGACACGTCTGATCCGCGCACGGCGGAACTTACGGTGACAATGTTTTGGCAGCCGGCAGCCTTTTCTTTTTCACTCAGTGGACGACACCGAACCACGACGCGGATGTTCTCAGTGTCGGAGGACATCACTGGACAAGTGGCAAAGGAAAATATTTGTAGCATTTGTCCTAGAGATACCTTAGGTTGGGCGACATTAAGTACCTAGTCTGTCATCGGCTGGCTAAAGATACACTTGAATGTTGCAAGATCAGTATTATGCTTTATTTCTGGAGGAAGTGATATCTTTTGCGACAAGTGCGGTGGAAGCTATATGAGCTCGTTGGGCCAGTCATATGTGTCTTTTGCCACGTGATAATGCTCCTGCCCATATACTCACGGGCAGAGGGCGGAATCATGTGATGGTGGCATTTGATTGTTCAGAGGAGTGCGCCTCCCACAGCACTGTCAGCCTAGGGGTGAATGTGCAGCTTCCTGGCTAAATTAATATGTCAAGTTTTTGAGCAATCTGCAGTCTGAAAAATATGCACGCAACAAGTTGAAAAAGAAAAAAATGGTTTGTTTACATGAATTAGATGCGACCACCCAAACATGGACTGATGTACAAATAACAGTGTAAACTGACTTGGTGTTAACCAACGTTGGTGTTAACCATGTATATGAGACTAATCGACTGCCCTTCAACACGCGCGCTTGTTGCCTTCCACCGGGCTTTGGCTGCGTGCAACAAAGTGTTATCAAAGGCAGAAAGCTCAGCCGCTGAGCTGCTTAGACGCTGACTGTTGTGTTAGCGTGTTGACAAGAACAATATCATTCCTTCTCGAGCCCAGACAAAGTGTCCTCTTTACTTCGGCAAGCGATAACACGCGTAACTTGGCTTACTGAAAACCTCCCCTTTTGGTTGGTTGGTGGATAGTATTACAAGTTCAATCTATTCATCGGCTTCACTGTCCATCCACTTCTAGTGACAGTCAGACCTTGTGGCTCTGGTAGAGGCTGTACCCTGTCACTGGTAGCCATAACCCCAGAAGAAGCTGGAGTCGACAGTACCGGATGGAATCTGTTGCACCTTATCCCATGGTCCATTTTGACCTGGTAGGAGCGAGGTGGACCTGCTTGATAGAACCATTCTGTTTGTCCTCTCGTCAATTATGCAGATACATTGCCCGCTTTGCAGATGTTTCGACGGACGTGCTGCATGTCTCGTGTCGAAGTTACATTTCTGTTTCTCCTCGTTTTCAGCGCTAAATCCGTTTGCAAGGGGCGTAGCACGGTATAATTGTAATGCACGGTACGCATCAACCGTCTTCTTCCAGCCCCTCTTGATGATCTTTACTCCGGCCTCCCCAAAACCGTTGCTCTGTGGAAACATTGGGCTGGACGTTTTGTGTAAAAAGCCCCATTCTTTGGAGAACTTGAAGAACTCGGATCCAAGTAACCTTTGGAACTGTGGTTCTTTGTCGCTGCATATGGTCTCTGGCGTCACATCTCTTGCGAAGATAGACTTCATCTGGTCGACGACAGAAACAGGTGACAAACTGGCCATGAGGGCAACTTCGGGGTATCTGAAGTAATAACCCGTCACTAGCAAACCACTTGTTTTTCAGGTAGAAAAGGTATACGTCTACTTGTTGCCAAGGCCGTTCAGGAAACAGAATTGCATGGTATCAAAGGCCCTTGGCGGTTGATTGTTTCCTAAATGCACTGTGTGCACCCTTTTACCAGTTCTTCTATCTGCTTAGACAAGTCTGGCCACCACACAGATTCATGGGCGCGTGCTCTGCAATTAAAAGATGCCTTGGCGATTCTGGTGAATTCTGCCCAAGACTTTGTCTCTCATTGCCTTAGAAATTATTACCCTCGACCCTCTCATTAGAAGGCCGTCTTCTACTGCAATGTCACTTCTGTGCTGCCAATAGGCACTGCACTCCTCGTTTAACGCTTTCTTGGCTGGCCAACCTTTTGTACTGGAGTGCGTTAGAAACTGACATGTTGCGTCAATTTTCTGGTTAGCTTGAATTTCTTTCAACTTTTTGTCTGTTGCTGGAAGATTTGCCGTGAGCTTGCACGTATGCTGATATCTCGTCCTCCATCTCCTTGTCCGGTGTATGTTCCAGGGGTTTTCTGGAGAGGAAGTCAGCCGCCACTCTTTTCCGGGAACGTCTGTGATGTCATAAGAAAACCTTATCATTCGGAGTTTCATTTGCTGTAGTCTTGGCGTGATGTCTTCCAAGCTCTTGGACGAAAATATAGGAACCAGCGGTTTATGGTCCATTTCGATCTGGATTTTCGTTGCCTGTTATAAAGTATAGACACTTTTCGCACCTGCAGACCACCCAGTCCTTCCTTTTCTATCTGGGCGTATCGTCTTTCTGTTTCGCTGTGGATTCTCGACGCGTACGCAACTGGTCTGTAGATCCCGTTCTTTTGCTTCTAATGCAATATTGTGCCAATGCCAAAGAAGAGGCGTCTGTTGACAACATGGTTGATTTTCTTGTGTCAAACAGAATAAATAGCGGGTCTGATGTCAAAATCAACTTTAGCTTTTCAAAAGCCCTCCGTTGTTTGTGGTTCCAGGCCCATTAATTTTTGGCAGTAATGCGACCACCAAGTGTAACTCTTGGGCCAAACTGCGAAAACATTTCTAAGGTAATTAACCATTCCAAGAAAGCTCTTCAGCTTTGTGATACAAGTGGGAGCTTTCATCTTCAAAATGGCTTCTACCTTCTCTTGATCTGGACGAACTCCTTCTTGATCGATGGCATGTCCAAGAAGCTTTACCTAGCTGAGTTTCTGTGAACCGACATTTAGTTTCGTTCAGAGTATTTCCTGCCTGCCTGAGTCGAGAGAGGACGTCTCGCAGGTTTCTGTCGTGTTGTGCTCTCGTGGATCCGTAGACAAGGATGTCATCCATGTTGCAGACTTGTCCTTTGATTCCGCTCAGACGCTGGCTCATCTTCTTCTGGAAGAACTGTGGAGCAGATGTAATACTGAAGGGAAGCCACTTAAACTTAAAGCGTCCAAATGGTGTGATGAAGGCCTCAGAATCTGGGGCTGTTGAGCAAGCTCAAACTGCCAGAATCCAGAATTTGCATCGATTCTTGAGAACTTCGCATTCCCAAGTTGTTTCAGTACGTGGTCTATCACCGGAAGCGGATGTCTCGTTCCACATACTTGATCAGCTCTGTGAAGTCAACGCAAATTCTGCAGCTTCCGTTCGACTTTGTCACGACTACCATTGCTGATCACCAGTCTGTGGGCTTGTCCACAATTTCGATTACGCCCAGGGTGACCATACTGTCCTCTTCCTTGATCTTTTGCATTAAGGAAATTGGGATCCTTCGTGGAGTGCTCAGACAATGCCCAGGGAACTGCATCCTTGCGTAACTTAATATTGTAAGGTTGTTTCACGCAGCCAAGGCCTTGAAAAAGTTCTGGAAACTCGCCCTTTGGAGACTGTCCCGGCCGGGTTTCGTGTCGACTACCGCGCTCATGCAGTCTCTGTACAAGTCTCGCAACTCCATAGAGTGGGGGTATGGCGAATATTTGCTCTCAGTACAACCAGTACGTTCAACTTTGTTCGGCCGGGCCCCTTTACTACTCTTTTGGCCTCAACCAGAGGCAATGCACTGAGGTACTGTCCGTAGATTCTTTCTGGAATCGCAGTGATGTCTGCCCCCGTGTCTATCTTGAAAGATACTGGAGCTGTCTGGACTGTCAGTACAATCCTCCATGCGTCTTCCTCGGCTCACAGACGGGCTCTTCGGCTTCGATGACGATCGCTGAGCGGCAGTGTAGGTACTACATACGATCGTCGGCACGTTTTCGCATTTTACTTCGAAAGACATCACATTTTACCGCTCTAGCGTAGTGCCCCAAATATGCACTTTCCACTCTGGTGATTTTGATGACAGCCCGACAGCACTTCGATTGTAAACTGTCGATCGTTTGTTGGCGCTAACGGTGTCGCGCAGTGTAGTACCGTAGCTGCCCAATGATCACAAAATCGGGTTCTAAGAATGCGCATTCTACAGTATTAGTCGAATCACTTATCTCTCGTCATGCAAGCGAGGTTGTAAAATATACACACTCACTCTGGCCTGTTCTTTGCGGTGCCTTTTCCTACGAACTGGAATAAGATCTCTGAGGCAGCGTCATTCATCGATCAAACGAAAACAGAACTGCGCTTTGGATTTTGATTTGTACTTCACATGTGACTTTTTAGATTATTCTATTCATTACCTAGTGGTCTCAATTAAAAAAATAATTATGATAAATATGTCTGAAATATTTTAACTCACGTTGACAATAAAAGTTTTACGTTCGAAAACGTATTTAGCGTTTGTCTAAACTTAGCGGGCTCGCCGCCTAGGTCAGCGAACATTAAACAAAGGCGGTGTTTTTTTGCGCATGCGTGTTTTGAATAGCGCCGAACACAAAAAGGCAGGAGGCAGCGCTGGGCGGAAGGCGGAAAGGTTTTGTACACTTGGTGCAGTGGTACACACGCCCAGTAGGTTATTTTGGACCTGTCCGAAAAGTGTAGCGCCATTTCAACTTGCGCTAGCCTCCACAACCATGCGTGTTACGTGCAGCATCTGCATGGACTGTTTCGACCGCACCAGCATCGACAACGTGAACACCACTGCCTGCGGCCATGTTTTTCACGAACTCTGCCTCCTCCACTGGCACGAGATGTCCAAGACCTGCCCTACGTGCCGCAAGCCTCTCCGACAGCGACAGATCTTCAAGCTCTTCTTTTCGGCTTCCGAGTCCAGGGACGAGGACGTGGGCAGATCTCCAGAACCAACTGGACGATGCCAAAGCCAAGCTGCGGGCCGCCGGCGTGGAGAAAATCAAGCAGCAGGAAGCTGCTGACGCTTTAAAGGCGTTCCTCATTCAACGCGAAGACGAAATCCAGCAGATTAAGGAAAAGTACATGACGGTGATTGGTGACCGAAACTTGCTGGAGAGCAAACTGCGGTCCATGAAGAACGAGGTCGCCGAAAAGAGGCAGTTGTCGGACGAGAACATCGTGCTGAGAGCCCGGCTCGAGGAGTGTGAGAAGTGAGTTCTTTCGCAGTATTTGTTTATGTAACCTTTATGAACCCCGGGCCAGAGTTGGAGAAACGCTACCGGGACATACTGGGCGCAGTGTCTTTGCAGGATTGACGGTGGAGGCAACTGAAGGCCTGCACGGGTCGATGACCCCGGCCCAGCCGCGGTGGTGGCGGCACAGCCCGGCCTGCTGTCTCTTGGGCCCGGGCTTCCCTTTTTGCTCACTATGAATAGCTCACAAACTGCGCGGCATAGCAGGCTGGCTTGCCTCTGTCGCACGTGCTCACTACGGTGCCCAATAGTTAGGGTTCCGTGCTTTCAGATAAGAGTAATCCTAAACACCTCCGAAGAACAGCCGCCGGTAAAATTTTCGTCAATTCGGATTTATCCGATAAACTCGAAACGCCAACCGGCCGGTGGATCAGTGCCTTATCGCGGCGTGAAACAGCAAGTCAGCGAGACAAGGTGTGTGCCTTCTGCTACACGCGCATAGTCTGGCTGCCTTTGTTTCACTCCGCGATAAGGCGCTGATCTACTGGCCGGTCGGCGCTCGCGTGATATTGTTAAAAAATATGAAAGCTGTAACAATGGAAAAAAAAACAAAAAACAACGGTAGTTTACAATTGTTTGGACAGTGCACAAGGTTAGTGTTGAAAAAATATCACCCCAGTTTTCTTTTAAATCTCGGACCATTGACGAAAGGAATATTAAAGGTGCACTAAAGACGTTTCTGAGATTGTCTGTTCTTGGTGGTAACTTACCTTACGGGCTCCAGGCATCCTAGAAATCTAGAAGTATGCTCGCGTGACGTCTATTTCCCTACTAAAAATGTGATGGAAGTTCGTGCCACGCCCCTTTCTGAGCGTAAAACATGTGGAGCACAGAATTCAGCGGAGGCGCCGGCGGCATAGCGACAAGCGCTCGTCAGCCAGTCGAAGCTGCCTCTGTTGGAAAGGCGGCTTGCGATTGGCTGACGCACGCCCGTCGTCACGCCACTGGTGCCTCCACTGAAATCTGTGCTCCAGATTTTTCTGCTCAGAAACGGGCGTGGCACGAACTTCAATCATGTTTTTAGTAGGGAAATAGACGTCGCACGAGCATAATTTTGTATTTCTAGGATGCTTGGAGCCTGTAAGATAAGTTATCACCAAGAACAGACGATCTCAGCAACATCTTTAGTGCAGCTTTAACGCTTATCTCGTCAAGGTTCAAAAGGACACTAGGTCTTTCGCGTCATGACAAAAAGCCATTGCTCCGGTTTCCAGTTTGGGCCATACTATTGGTGCTTCTTAAGCCGGTCTGCATACAGATTCAAATGGGAGTCACCGCGAGATTCATGCTTCGAATGCCGCTTGGCAATGTCTTCAGGGAGAAACTTGACATACGGTATTTGAACCACAGATATTGTGGTGACTCCTGTTTGCAGGCTGTTTTTTGTATGATGTATGAGAAGTGTGACCCTGGCTTTAGAGGAAGGAGGGGTAGTGTTTTTGTAACAGTGAAGCCGTGAACCATGGAGATTTCATTGAAGGGGGAGAGGGGGCGGGCATATTTTACTCTTCACCACTCCACCCAGCGCAGGCATGGGGTAGGTTGATGGGATGAATACAAGCTTCCTAGTGACTACCTCCAGTAGTTTAGTGATTTTAAGGTAAACTTTTATCGAAGCAATGCTTGTTTGCAAGTTTTGTCGTGGTACAGATTAGTATTGCCAATGGCAAGGGCGGGAACGTCAAATCCAGCCGAAGAAATATTGATACAAGCTCAATATTTTGAAGCTAGCACACATTTGCATCCGGCTATTATTATTTATAATTTTTTTTTGTAAAAATACACTGCAAAATTAATCTCAGAATTTCGGAGAATAAGGAATCGTAAAAAAAAAAAAGAAACTCCGAATTTTCGGCAAAAGATAAACTCAGAAAACATGGAACCTTAACAATAATGCATGCTGAAGCTTTTTTTTTTTTACCTGCTATTATTAGTTGGACTAATCTGCACAACTAAACAAATAAAAAAAATATTGTAAACAAAACTTGTATATTGAAAACAAAAAGGCAACAGTAAACAAAACTATGTGCCAAAGTTGAAGAGGAAAGGAAACATCGCTGACGGGTTCGGGCAAGAGACTGGCGAAGTTCTAAATTGCCCATTCCCGCTGCGTACAACCGAAAAAAAAAAAAGTTGTGATGTTGAAATTGTTGTTGTTGCTACGTCGATTCTTGGCGCAATGCGTAGCGCAGGAGTTTGTTGTCTTCGGAGAGCCACTCTGTCTTCCCGGGCGTCGGCAATTTTGGACGCAGCCACCGCAGCTTCCTTGGTCGCCGCACACTATTGTCTTCAAAGAGACAATCTTTCCTACCGGGTGTCGGCGGCTTCGAGCAAACAATGTCGTCGCTGCACTTCGGTTTTACGTCATCGCGTACGTTGTGCATACTGGGGACACGAAACCATGTTCCTATGCCACTGTGCTATCGTAAAGGGCTGTCCAAACAGAACACTTCAAGCAGGTGTGAAGCGACACTTCGCCATATGAAGTGTGGCGATCCGCTTCTGTCAGTCTTTTTTGCCAATGGGGGGGCGGCAGGGAGGGAGGGACGGAGGGAGGAGGGGATGCTTCTCCCTGCCACGTCTGCCTGTGTCCTTACGGAGGCCTAGAGCATGCGCATCATGTGGGTCCGGACAGGCACTCACACTCTCTGTTGGCTGTCTGTCAATCGCTCAAGGCTTCCGCTACTGTTTAAGTCCGTTTCCAATAACAATCTGAGTGCTTTATATCTCAGTTTCCTTTTTATTTTATACATTATTAAATTAAAATAACAATTTAGAACTCAAAAAGGAAATATTTTTTTTTGTTCATCTACTTTTAGAAGCGTTTTGTCGCGGACAGTGAAACCTCGGTTGGAAAAACTCCATCAAATATGGCCGCCTCAGAACTGGATCTATGTGTTCAGCCAGGGGCGAAACACGACGACAGCAACACGACAGCACAAGGAAACTCTCAAAAAAGAAACATGACAGTTTTAAGAATGCCGATGAGTTCGAGTTTCTGACACAAGGGGAGAGGAAAGGGAACTTGACCTTGCAAGCACAGTTCCAAGGCCAGGAGTGACGGAACAGTGGAAGGAGAGAGGGCAGTGGAAATGGCCCTAAGGATTTGGATATGCCCGAATAGCTCAGGCATTCACTCGCACAATATTCGGTGGAAGGGAGAACAATCCCCCCCCGCCCCCGCCCTTTGCAAACAGTTTCGACGCGACCACTGAAGCAAAAAAGCTGAGCCCCCAATAAAAATGTGCAAGTTTTCCCCCATGGTTCTTCTTCTGTCACGTGGTTCTCCGCCACGCTGTGAACGGCCAGCGCGGATGCTGCCGCTCTGCCGCTGCTGCTGGCAGAGCGCCGCTCTGGGAACAAGATCGCTACTACATGAAATGCGCATTAACGTTCGAAGCTTGCGCAAACAAAACAAAAACAAACAAATTAAATAGAAACTGTGCACGAAAACACACCTCCACCCAAAGTTTTCAGGTATCGCCATGGTTGCTTCGTTTTGACACATGCGACTTGTTGAGGCGCGTCAAGAGCATGAATGTAAATCGTTTTCTTCTTTGTGTGCAGGCTTCTCCCCGCAGTTCATCTGTACCCAGTCGCACAGGCTGTCACCTTTTCAAGAGAAAGTTTATTTAGCTATTATTTCT